>JADRCD010200034.1:0-34546 GCA_019843815.1 Montemys delectorum
TGCTTGGCCAAGGAAGTGCCACTATCAGAAGGTCTGGCCTTGTTGGAGGAAGTGTGTCACTATGGGTGTGGGCTTTAAAAACTTTTCTCCTAGCTCCCTGGAAGCCAGTGTTCTCCTAGCAGCCTCCAGATGAAGCTGTAGAACTCTCAGCTCCTCCAGTCTCATGTCTGCCTGGATGCTGCCATGCTCCTGCCTTGATGATAATGGGCTGAACCTCAGAACCTGCAAGCTAGTCTCAATTAAATGTCCGTTATAAGAGCTGCATTGGTCATAGTGTTTGTTCACAGCAATAAAACTCACACTAATACAACTGTTCTCTGCCTACAGCGAACAGAGATTTATAGATATTTGCTATTATACCCAGCATTTTTGCATGGGTTCTGGGGGTTTAAACTCAGGCCCCCATGCTAAGAAGCAAATGTGTGCTACCCACTGAACTATCCTTCCAATTTACTTCTGCTTTATCGTGTCTGTTTCTACTATCCCCCTTGTCCGACTCTTAAGGTCCCTTTCTCCCCTCTCATGATTCTCATTCTAGTTTCATGCCATGTACATGGATATATATGTACTTACATGCATGTACACATATGTATATAATTTAGAATTCAGTTCTGATTATGAACAAAAGGCTCTGGATCTATCTGAATCTGGTTTACTGTTCTTCATATGGCTCTCTTCCACCTATTGAAATGGAAATTTAAGGATTGAAGTCTAGTATTTGTGTGGATATTTGTTTGGAAGCATCCCTGTGTGTGTGTGCATGTGCATGTGTGTGTGTGTGCATGCGTGTGTGTGTGTGTGTGTGTGTGTGTTCATGTGTGTGCGAAAGTGCCTGTGTGTGTATATGTGCATGTGCATGTGTGTGCGAAAGTGCCTGTGTGTGTATACGTGCATGTGTGTTTATGCATGTGTGCATGTGTGTGTGTGTGTGTGTGTGTGTGTGTGTGTGTGTGTGAGTGCAGTGGATATGTATAGCTTATGCATGCGTGCAGATGTGAGGCCAGAAAGATTCTGGATTTGCTAGTCTATCCCTCTCCACCCTATTCCATAGAAACACAATCTCTCATTGAATCTGCAGCTCAGTGAACCCTCTGTCTTTGACTCTCACAGTACTGGAGTTATAAGCATACACTGCCATGTCTCACTTTTTCAAAGGGGTGCTAGGGATTTGAACACAGTTACTGGTGCTTACGGACTGAGCCATCTCTCTGTTCCCAGCCCCTGGCACTTGATTAAAGCCAAAACAGCTATCCCTGCTTTTGGAATGAGAGTGTGGCAAACATGACACGTTCATGAATGGATATATTGGTGATCCAACAGCACCTCATGAATTGAAAGCAGCTGTCCTAGAGTATAGTTTAACCCAGTCACACCAGTCTCTGAAGCAGTTCAAAACCGCTTTGGAGTCTCTTTCAGGACATCCAGACATAGACAACAAGCACCGGGAAGATTTCTTTGAATGCCAAATCTGCCCATACACAATGGCATTTGAGATGTTGGCTTTATCTCCTCTAGCCAATACAAGTTATTCCTTTTTTACCCACAGAGCCAGAGGGTGATGTTCCCATAGGCTGTCAGTACACTCAGTGAAATAACAATCTGCAATTATGGGGCTGGAGAGATGGCTCAGCGGGGAAGAGCACTGACTGCTCTTCCGAAGGTCCTGAGTTCAGATCCCAGCAACCACATGGTGGCTGACAACCACCCATAATGAGATCGGACGCCCTCTTCTGGTGCGTCTGAAGACAGCTACGGTGAATTACTCCAGGGCCTGAATGAGAAGAGGCTGGAGCGAGCGAGACCAGTAGAGGTCCTGAGTTCAATTCCCAGCAACAACACACATGATGGCTCACAGCCATTTGTACAGCTACAGTGTACTCATATACATAAAATAAACAAAATAAATCTTTAAAAAAACAATCTGCAATTATAATTTATCACCAGTGTTAAGATGCAACTCAACTAAGAAGACACAGCCAAGGGGGCTGGGCCTAGACAACTTTGGAGCTAATCGATATGAAAGTTGACCTCTGCTAACCAGGCTGACTGAGCTCTGCTGAGCTGAAGTTCAAGGCTAGAACAGACTCTGGGGACTCTCAGAGATGAGTCTATTAGGGACAGTGTAGTAACTGAAGCTACCTTTCATGCTAAACAATTATAACTTTCTCTGAGAGGCTAAATATGAATCCCTGCAGAAATGGCTCATTTCGTGGAGGAATTAAGATAGTGAGTCAAGCACTGTCAAATATCTTAGCTCTATTATATGACTCCTGTCACTGAAAACTGTTCCCCATGACAAAGGGTCCAACATGCCAGCTTTTCAGATTCAAATAACTCATTTGAATCTCAAAGAACAAAATCAGGAAAATTAAACCAACAATTGACTTGATAATCAGCTATACTGAAGCATGCCCACCTAATGTTTCTGTTTGATTTTTGGTGCTCATGTCTCATAATACATCTGGTGGGTAGACGCCAAAGGCTTCATGAACCTTTCATTTTGGAGACTGCTCCTGAGAGCTCAGGCTAACTATTTGGGCGTCATTACCCAAAGCATTCTACATTTTCATTGATGTCAACTCATTTGTACCTGAGATGAAAGGTAGACACACTTAATGATGTACCAAGATAAATTCTGCATTTCTGAAGAGCTCTTCACTACACCCTATGCCCAGAGTATAGCAGAAGATACAAGGGAAGTAGGGAAAAAATCAGAGGTAAAGTCTCTGTTACTTATGATAGGGGAGACAGGAAGGACCACAGATCACATCCTATAAAGAAGAGAACAAAAGGTATGTACCATGGCCAGGAAGAAGCCTCCTAATGCAAGACGATCTTCCTGAATATTCTTCACAAATGTCCAAGCTAATGTCACAGCTTCCCTCCAAATACAAGGCACTTGTATGTTTCTTTTCCACTGTGTGCGTTTCAAGTATTAGAATGAATGTTGTCTGCACGAGACATGAAAAGCAAAACAAACAATAAACTAGATAAAAAGAGAGAGATGAAAAAATAGTTTCCCATCTTGTTCCTCACTCACTCTATCCTCTTTCATAATTTCTTAGGAATGGGCCTTTGCAATTTTGCTCCAAGGACAGAAAAAGAATGGTAAACAATGACTTGGGTCCCAGGGGCTCATGTTACCCAATACGTTCAGTACAGTTTAACATTTTTCATTCTTAAAGCAGCAATTATTTTTTTATTTTGTATGCATAAGCATTTCACCTGTAGAGGTGTGTGTGTGTGTGTGTGTGTGTGTGTGTGTGTGTGCACCTGGTATGTGTGCTTAAGGTCCACAGAGGCCAGAACAGGCCTGAAACTAGAGTTACAAACAGCTGTAAACCCAACCCTCTGCAAGAACAGTAACTGCTCCTAATGTCTTAGCCACCTCTGAAGCCCCAAGGCTGCAAATATCTTGTGAATATAAAACAAACCCTACTCTCTCAGCTCCATGAATGCATGTCCATTATTATCCACTTGAGCAAACCATTGATCACCAGCAGAGTTCCCTTCCTGTCCAAGCTGTCCCAGCTGGCCAGGGATTGACCTATACTGTCAGCCTCCCAGGTTACATTCACTATGTCACCGCAAATTTAATTTCAGGCTAGAATTTAACTTTGCCAGATCCAAATCGATGCAGGTTGTTGGCTCCACGAACCATTTATCTGTGTTTATTATGCGACAGGTATAAATCTTAACAAAATTAAGATTTATTCATGCCTTTTAATCAAATCGATTCTGCCCTAGCCAGTCTGAAAGTGGTGAATCAAAATTGATACCCACACTACCTCACAATCATCTGATAAATGAAGACCCTGAGTTGTCAGTAACATTTTTTTTCTTAAAATTCATTGATCACCAAATCAGAAAGTGTGCACTGAGGATTTGCAAGACTTCTCACTGCACCAGGCATGCAAAATGACAAGCCAAGTTATTCTGGATGATTCTCCCAAGTTTTAAACCACACTTAGTATTCACTCTTTTCCATTATCAAAAGGCCTAGAACTGCTAGCTGCTCTTAAATAAGTTTTAGCAACTACACAACAGATTCAAGCTACTTTGACAGATCTCACAGTGTTAAAAGAACAGCCAAGTAGTATTAATAAATCACCAACTGCACAGGCCTAAGAAAAGATTGAAGGAGACTATTTAATACTGTCCTCAACAAATTTGATTTTTAATTTTTAAAAATGGAGGTGCCCTTTCAGAATCTCATACATGTATATATGTCTTTTGATCATACCCAAACCTCACGCCCCTGCTCCAACCCTTCTCCCAATAAGAAGTTAGTAGAAATCACTTATGGTTAGGGCCTACATTTCAGTAAACATGTGCTTGCATATTATACTTATTGGGAATTCTCAGCGTTTGCTTTGGAAACCACTGTCTACACTGAGGGTATGTGTACTAATCCTGAGGGTGTAGAAAGAGCACTTCATGCTTTATTTGATCCATACTGTGTGTATGTGGAGGGGAACATCTATCCAAGGGCCCATTACACTTCTCCTCGCTTTTCCTATATCCCATGGTCCCCGTGCGGTGGCTGAAAAGCTATTCACCCACAGCTCAAGCAGCATCCTCTCTATAAGACATCCCAGAGCAGAGTCCCACCCCCGGCCAATTCCACTGAACAGAATTTCCCTATATTATAGGTACTGTGTGTTTTCTCTCTCCAGCTCATTTGCTTTCTAGCAATGGAATTTGCATAGAATTTCATAGCATACTACTTTGAGTAGTGATGTGCTGTTTGTAACTTTTAATTTCAAAAACAGTTGACACTATCTTTTTCATTATATTTAAATTAGGTCAGCCTTTACTGTGTCTACTCTATGAATTATTGCCAATGAGAAGCTCTAACTTACTTTGTATTATTCTCTGTTTTTCAGTTTGTTCTCTCTCCTTATCCCTCTCCCTCCTTCCCTGTCTTTCTCTGTACATCTCCATCTCTGTCTTTCTGTTCCTTCCTCTCTCTCTCTCTCTCTCTCTCTCTCTCTCTCTCTCTCTCTCTCTCTGTACCTCTCTGCCTCTGTCTCTCTGACTCTTTTTCTCTGTGTCTCTGTTTCTCTCTCTCCTCTCTTTTCTTTGTGTCTCTCTGTCCCTCTCTGTCTTTCTATCTCTCTTTGTGTTTCTGTCTCTCCTCCCCCCCCATCTCTCCCTCTCCCCTTTCCTTCTCACACTGAGGGTTCCTGTCACTTACTGCCATTTTCTTGTCCTTACTCTCAGGCGGTGGGAATGCTAATTGAATGCTAATCGAAGATGTTCTGACAGCATTTTCATTAGCACTTTTCTCTGTAGCTCTAGAGTTGTTTAGTGTTACTATTTTAAATTTTCACTATTCCCTTTTTATTTTGTAACTTTCAACTTATTTCATACTTTGATTGCATTATTATCAGAGAACAGAATCTGTTATTCTTAATATTTGAATTTTTAAAGTTTAATTTCTGGTCTAACACATAAATTATGTGTTATAACATTTGAACATAAAACATATACAGAATTTAATAGGTATACTGTTTATCATTGCCATTCTCTTATATCATTTATATAGTATACCTACGTAAATATATGTATTACTATCATGTATTTTAATAACTGATTTATTTGTTTGATGTGATTGATCTTCATAATGTTAAGAATCCAAATTTCCTAATCTACAATTTTAACATTGAAGCATCTCTAAAACTGAGCAGGCTAGTATAAATGAAACCAACATGTTCCGAAGCTAATTGTACCATCTTCATCCCAATTCACAAAAGAAAAATGGCTACTGAAGTACGAGTATGATCAATAACATGGGGTTGTTCCACATGTCACAGAGATGTTTAGCTATACATGATCATTTTGTCCTTTTAAAATCTGAACAATCATAAATCTCTAAATATTATGGAGTCAAGGACTATGCATAAAGAACTATATGTATATCTGATAGCATTTTCATCTCTTAAAACTTTATTTTCTTCATCTTTGTCAGTATAACTGACATCTTTTATAGGTTGAAAATCTTATTTGTTTGTTTGTTTGTTTGTTTATTGCTCTTTGCATTTATTTTTTCAGTGGTTGACCAGGCCTGTGAGTCTGCTCTAAGGATTGGCCTTATCTCTTGGTGTATTACTCCTCAGTCTCTACCTTTCCGGGTAAGAGTCATTAATCTCTTTATGTGAATAAGGGAAGTATGTCTTTGCTCCTGGGCTCTTGCTTTCTGAACTACCTTTAATTTAATCAATATGTTTTGAATATTTACTTAGCTATATGTTACACATATGAGTGTTTTGCCTGCATGTACGCATGTGCACTATGTTTGTGTCTGCTGCTCCCAGGGCCTAGAGTTATAGACAATTGTGAGCGGGCATGTGGTTGCTAGGAACGAAACCCTGATCCTCTGCAAGAGGGAATGCTTTTAACTGCTGCACCATCTCTCCAGCCCCAACCTTTTAATATTTAGAGTAACTTTTAAAATATATTCTATAAGTGTTTTTCTATGCTGCAAACACTTTACTTCACAGCCAAGAGAGTCAGGCTGTCAGAGAAGTTTAGAGTGGAAGATGTAATACTTTGTTCTGTTTACACTAAAAAGCAATCACCTATTGTCAATGTACAGATGCTTAAAAATCATACAAGACATGATAGCCTAACTATGCTAAAAGAGAAATTAAGACTATACCTGGACTTGTTGACACAGGATAGAACTCTCTGAAGACGACCCCAGTAGCATTGGCATTAGCCCTGAAGGGGATAGGAACTCCACAGTAAGACAAACAGAGTCAAGTAGCCTACACCCCTGGGAGGGCGCAAAGACTGAGCCACCAAACACAGAACAAACACAGGCTGGACTGAGACCCCTGGCACATATGGAGCAGACATGCAGCTCAGTTTCCATCTGGATTACCCAACAACTGGAGCTGTAGTCTGACTGGATTCCGTTGTTCCTCAACAAGGCTGCCTTGTCTGGCCTCAGTGGGAAAGGGTGCGCCTAACCAGGCAGAAACTTGATGTGCCAGGATAGGGGGATACCCAGGGGCCCCACTGTCTCAAAGAAGAAGAGAGGGTGGGGAGGGAGGAACTCTGTAAGGGGGGACCAGACAGGGGTAGTATTTGCAATGTAAATAAATCAAGAAATGGGGAACAAAAGACCAGCAATGAACTGAACAACAAAATTCGCCATCACAGCCTACAGAATTGCAAACATTGTTACTGGCTTTGTATCTCACAGAGGGTTTCTCGGTACCTATAAGATTTAAATAACTAAACAAAAAGATACAAAACATTTAGAGTAAAACCAACAGTTAGCTACAAACAGCAGGGACAGTAGCAGGTTGTTAGCACTTGTCCTAGCTTCTACATCCTATTATTGCTGAGATAAAATACCCTAACAAAAGCAATGCTGAGGCAGAAGGGATTTGTTCAGCTTACAGTAGAAGTTACAGTCTTTCATTGTAGCTATTTCAAAGCAGGAATTTAAGGCAGCAATTACAACTACATTCTAGAACCGTGGTTCTCAACCTTCCTAATACTTCGGACCCTTTAAATACAGTTCTTCATGTTGTGGTGATCCCCCGAACCATAAAATTAGGTTTTGCTACTTCATAACTGTAATTCCATTACTGTTATGACTTGTAATATAAATGTCGAACATGCAGGATATCTGATATGTGACCCCCCCTATGAAAGGGTTCTTCAACCCTTAAAGGGGTCATGACCCACAGGATGGGGACCACTGGTCTAGGGAAGGCATGATAAATATCTGCAAAATCACTAGTTTTCCCCTCATTTTGTTGGATCCTGGGCCAAGCTATGGTATGGGGCCACCACAGTCAGAGTTGGCCTTCCCACCTCAACTATCCCAATCCCAGTAAGAAGAATTCCTCAAGGACATGCTCACAGATCACTGTGATCTAGAGAACCCCTGATTGTCACCTTAACAAGTAACTACTGTAGCATTTTTTAATCTTGGAATCCTGAACCTCCTCCCTCAAAGAGACACTCCAAGAGGATGAGGAGATGCATGTATACACAGGAGTCAGGATTGTGAAACAGGGGTCTTAAGTCTTGGAGACCAAAGCGTTTACAATAAATTGTAACATTGGAGCCCTTTGCTGCAGAAAATGCCATTGTATTGCTATAATGCATAGAAAGTATGCCTACCTCCTGATCTAGTAAGAGGTGCCCCCCCCCATCTTCCATAGTAAGTATTGCACAGAGATCATTGAAAAGGCGATTTGGTATAAAAGATGGCCAGTGTCTCTCCTTGCAAAATATACAGAAATATTCTCCAGAGAACTATCCCCTGCCAATACTCATCACTCATCTTCATATCAACTTGGCTTCTGGCAAAAATCTTGCATGCAAAGCTCCCATCAGCCCTTCTATTTAATCTGACCCAAAGTGGCTGATCGAATTGTCTTGATGTATCTCTTACAGCAATTAGCTGAAGAGAGCATCAACAGGACTCTAAGCCACAGACTATAAGATCCATCTCTGATACTGACATCAACTTAATCCTCTAATGTCTTAGTCTAAACAACTCAATAAATTCAGTAAAATGGTGTGATCTGCTTTGAAATGCCTGGTGGATTGCTTCTCATTTTTCTTTTTGTTAAATACGTTTTTTTTTTTTTTTAGTATGATAGAACTGAAGCACTTTCCCACTTCTCTTCTCAACTTTCTTTATTAACCTTTCCACTGGGGAGGGAAATGAATTCAGAAACAGAAAAGTATATTAGAAAGTGCCCGGAATCTTTCCTGGTATCACAAAGAGGAAACCTCAGACGGTTCTCCTAATCTCTAATGACTCTGACCACTGTACTGTCTCAGGACCAAACAGATATCATTGATCACTTCCACTAAGAAGCAAGCTGTGAAGTGTCTTTTCTAACTGGATGAATCTCACTACAGGGATAACAACTCTCAGAGTGTGAGTCGATAGTCAGTCATCCTTCCAGGAAACCTTCTGATAACCAAGGGTGTGTTTATTTGAGCACAACCTTAAGCTGGAAACAATATATATGTATATATATACATATATGTATATATATATAGATATAGATATAGATATAGATATAGATATAGATATAGATATAGATATAGATATAGATTGGAACTAAGCCCTATGTAGAAAGTCTTCTCTGGTGTCTGCAGCATGGTTCCTTCCCTCAGTCACAAATGTGAAGTCGTAAGTGGTGTGTATCTATGTGGAGTCAGGTGTCACTCACTATAGAGTGTTCTGCAGAGCACTCCAAGAGCCACTGAACTGAATGTCTCTGAGAGAGCTTTTCTTGTGTCACCCTGCATGTCTGTTTTACTGATTTCTGCATGGATTTACGTAGATAGAGGTAGAGTACATGCATATATGCAGGGGTGTGTGTGTGTGTGTGTGTGTGTGTGTGTGTGTGTGTGTGTGTGTAGATACCTACTCTTGTATGCGGACATCAGATAAGAGTATAAGGTGACCTCTTTAGCCATTCTCTGGCTTATTCCTTTAAGACAAAATCTTTTACTGAACATGGAGCCTGGGTTCCTCCAGTAGGAAAGCAGCCAGGAAACTCCATCAATTTTCCTGTCTCTATTCTCCCAAAGGCTGGCTTGTACAGGCCCACACCCAACTTTTTCTTTCAGATGAATGCTTGGATCAGAACTCTGAACCTCATGATTGTGCAACAAATGCTCTTTCGTAATAGCCGAGCTGTCTCTCCTGCACCCTCCTTAGTACTTTAAATGTTTTACATGTTTTAATGTCCAGAGTTTGGCCTGATTTGTTGTCATTTTTCTGAAACCAATCTTGGTCTTCCCTTCTTATTCGTAAACTTTTGGAAGTTTTTCAAGTATGCTAACAGGGAAGTGCTGACGGCAATGGTCACATCTCCACCAGATGTCTCAGGAAAGCATGTTAAATATATTCATATATAATTTCTTTTTTTTTAATTAGGTATTTTCTTTATTTACATGTAAATTTCTCCTTTCCCAGTTTCCCCTCCAAAAAACAAACAAACAAACAAAAACAACAAGAACAAACCCCTGTTGCCTCCCCCCTCCCCATGGCTGCCACCCCACCCTCTCCCACTTATTGGCCCTGGCGTTCCCCTACACTGGGGCACAGAACCTTCACTGGGCCGAGGTCCTCTCCTTCTATTGATGATTGAATTTGCAATCCTCTACTATACACATGCTGCCAGAACATTCAATCCCACCATGTATAGTCCTTGGTTGGTGGTTGAGTCCCTGGGAGCTGTGAGGGTACTAGTTAGTTCATATTGTTGTTCGTCCTAAGGGGTTGCAAGCCCTTCAGTTCCATAGGTCCTTTCTCTAACTCCTTCATTGGTGACCGTGTACTCAGTTCAATGGATGGCTGTGAATATCATCCTGAGTGAGGTAACCCAATCACAAAAGAACACACATGGTATGCACTCTCTGATAAGTGGTTATTAGCCCAGAAGTTTGGAATACAGAAGAACAACCCACAAACCACAAGAAACTCAAGAAGAAGGAAGACCAAAAGGTGGACATTTCATTCCTTCTTAAAAGGGGGAACCAAATACCCACGGAAGGAGTTGTAGAGATTAACTAGGGAGCAGAGACTGAAGGAAGGACAAGTCATCCTAAATATAGCTATTTCCTGAGAGGCTCTGACAATACCTGACTAATGCATATATAATTTCAAAATGAAGAAACTTGCTGTCTTCTGTGTTTACTACTATCTGTCTTTATGCTTTACTGTAATGTTTCTGTTTTTAAATGACGGTGTTTTATATCATACATACTGAACTGGGAATCAGTTTCAAAGCCCAGCCATCTTTGAGAAGGTGTCATATAGCATTTTATAGCATAGTAGTCAACTTGTTTTTATCTGATGGGTATAGACCAGATGTTTTAAAACAGAGCCACACTTGTAGGGGGAGATAGATGTGCATTTAAAATGTGAGAGCATTCTTGTTTGGAATGTATCTAAAGAAAGTATGAAATGCAGGATGAAGCTAAGCAGTAGTTTTTCTGTAGTACCAATAAAGCCCAGATTTCATCAATCCTGCAAGACTCTGAAGCAAGACTGGTCCTTCAGAATTGCTTCACATCGAGAATGATGGATCAGCCGTTACATCCCAAAAGCCAGGGAAGTAGGTCCTGTCTCTTCTGCTGAGAATAACTCCCAGGAAAAGTTCCTTATAAGATTTATCAGCCACAAAGACTTATAGTAGCCTCCAAGAACGGATGCTCGAACTAACTGGATCTGAAACATGAGGTATGCATCCACTGATCATATGAAGGTGCATCAGTTTATCCCATCCCAACCTTTTTGCTAGCTTTGGCCCAAAGATTAAGTGATGCTTGGTAAGAAGAATTAATTAATAAAATAACATCTTCTAGCAACTACAAAATTCTTGAATAGAAAGGAAGAAACAGAAGTCATGAGATTGGATCTCAGTCTAGACATAGCTAGGATTGCTATACATCCCATAGTTATAATCTCCATTAAACCAGTTATAAGTATTGACTCTATTTAGAAAGCCTTTGATGGGTTTTATCCAGGCCCATGATCAAATTCAAATTTTATATTGATCATTCTGCCAACAGTGTACATGAGAACAGAAGAGAAAGACAACAAAGATTAATCACAGGATTCTTCAATGATTTTTGTAAATAAAATTATGAAGCTCTAAAATAGGACAGCCTCAGTAAAAAGAAAAAGAAAGAAATTATTTAGGAAACGGGATTTGGTTCTAGGAAAAAATAAACGAATGGTAAGGGTGTAAATGATTCTCAATTTTCTGGCTCATGTAAACAGAGAGTTGAATTAAATGGAACATAAAGGATTACGTGGCTAAAAGATGCTCTCATGCTAGGAAGTGTATCATAATTATAGCACAAGCCTTTGCCATGGCAATGAGAATACAGGAAGCCAGAAGAACTGAGGGGGCAATGTTCTACTATTGTACATAAAGAGTAAATTCTGAAGACAATAGCGGTCTACTCATTGTGTTCCCCTTGATACAAGGTATCACTCTGTACCCCTCCCTGGCCTGGAACTCTGTAAACCAAGATGATCTGAGATCCATTTGCCTCTGCCTTCCAAATTGTTGGATAAAAGGGTTATGACTCCACACCATCTTGAATTATGCCATGCAGAGGTGCCAGAGTCCAAGATGTCCATCAGCAGGACTGCTTTGAGGCCACAGTACAGAGATTAGAAGAGGTTCTATGGTTCTTCTGCAACAACCTGGTGACAGACTATTTATAAAGTTTACTTGAAAATAATGTTCTGTACTCTAAAATGACATCTGAAAATGGCAAAATTACTAATGCGTCAAGCTGTGACTCTACTTTTGGATATTGTGTCTCATGTTACCATGCTCCTCATGGTCTCACTGTCCTCCCACACCAGTGCCTAATGTAGCTGAGACTTCAGGTTTTCCATTGCCACCCTCAAATTGAGATTTTACACAATTTGTGACAGTAAAAGTTAATGATAGAAATTTAGACCTGTGATATTAAGCCATACAAACTTACTACACCTATTTACATATTTAAGACATTGGGGAATAATTTATATAACAAGTAGCTAAAATGACTATACCTCTTAAAATAAAGGAAATGGTCTGAAGAAATTGCTCAGTGGTTAGTAATTTTTCTTCTGGAAGAAGACCCAGGTTCCATTTCTCATGGCAGCTCACCAACATCTCCACAGCTACAACTCTTTTGCAAAAGATCCAATGCATTCCTCTGGCTTCTGTAATTACCAGGTGTGCACATGGTATACATACACACACACACACACACACACACACACACACACTCACACACACACACAAGCAGGCCAAACACTTACATACATAAAATAAAAGATGATTGAGTTACCCAACAGGGCTGCCTTGTCTGGCCTCACTGGGAGATGATGCACGTAATCTGTCAGGGTCTTGATGTGTCAGGGTGTGGGGATAGTGGGGGGGGGCACACTCTCAGAGGAGAAAAGTAGGTAAGTGGAGAGGGACTCTGTGAGGTGGGACTGGGAGAGGGCAGTGTTTGGGATGTAAATAAGTAAAAAAATAAATGCATAGGTAGATAGATAGATAGATAGATAGATAGATAGATAGATAGATAGATTAAGAATGGGTTATAATTGAAATAATAGCCAGGGGATTCCATAGGAATGCCCAAGCAACTCGGGCTGTTGCCAAGGCTACAAATTGCTCTCTACAAACTGACAGCAAGGCCCTATTACTGAAGATAATACATAGATAATGCAAATCATTGAATAGGGAAAAGTTGAGCTGGTGCCTGCCTAGACCCTTCACCCCATTATTATTAGTAGTATTAGAAAGTACTATGCCAGCTTCCAAGAGAGAAACTTAAACACCAAACCAGCTATACACCACGGATCTACCATGGTGTCCTGTCTGCAAGATATGTTGCGCAACGGTGGCACAAAGATTGTGAGAGTATCCAACCGATATCCGACTCGACTTAAAGCCTACACAACCCACACTCCATACTGCTTGTGTGACCAAGAACCCATGACTAGACATTCCAGAGACCTGGGGGAAAACCAAACACTACTGTTCTCTGAAAGGAACATAGCAAAAAGAAAAATTCCTAATGACATCTTGCAATATTCATAGATCGGTATCTCGCTCAACCATCATCAAACAAGCATCTTCCTGCAGTCCATGGGGGGCTGACACAGAGACCCACAGCTAGACAATATGCAGAGGGCAAGAGAGACGTCTCCATCAAATCCACCCCCTACCTCAGGACCAGGGAACTCTACAGAACGAAGAGACAGAATGTAAAAAAGTCCAAGGGATGGCTTCTTCCGCAACAGTCATAAACACAACAAGACCAACGCATGTATGAGCTCACAGAGAATCAGGAAACAAGCACAGGGCCTGAACCAGATGGGTCCTAGAGTTGAAACAAGTGAGAATACACCACCATAGCTAACACGGAAGCTATCTCCACTTGGTAGCCTCAGGCGAATGAAATTTGTCATTTTCTCCAAGGGACGAGTCTCCCTGGAGAAACTACTCTTAAGGGTAGGCTTACTGCCCAGAGGGAGAGTACGTGGCAAACAGAAAGTGGATCAAGTAGCACTTTTAGAAGTTCTTTGTCTCATAATATCAGAAAATCAGGATCTATCTCTCTCTCTCTCTCTCTCTCTCTCTCTCTCTCTCTCTCTCTCTCTCTCTCTCTCTCTCTCTCCCTCTCTCTCATCAGTTTTTTATTTTGTTTATTTTTTCTATGTTTATCCCTACAGGTTCTTTGTGTGGATACTATGCTTTAGGATTTTGAATTTTCATGGGATTTCTAAATGTGTAAACAAATAGGCCTCTCTATCTGTATCCATTTCTTCTGCCTTGCCTTGGGCCCTTCCTTGTTTGTTTTTTCTCATTCCAATGTGTTTATTTTGTTATATCACATTATTATTATTATTATTATTATTATTGTTATTACTATTATTATTATTATTATTATTCCTTAGAAGCCTGTTTTTTTTTCTATGAGAGACAGAAAGGTGGTGGATCTGGATAGTAGGGGAAGTAGAAAGGATTAGAGGAAGGTAAAACTGTAATCAGGATATATTATATGAGAAAAATATATTTTCAATAAAAGAAGAAATTCTAGAAGAAGATATCTGATATCAGCTTTGAACTCCATACATATACACGTATTCATGAACATCAACAAATTACACACACATACACACACACACACACACACACACACACACACACACACACACCTCATCACTGTTTGTAAAGATATTAATTTAGACCTATCCTTTCATGTTCCAAAGAAATGCAAATCTGGATAAGTAAACTAATATTTTCAGGGCACAGAGGTAAAGCTGGAATTACATTGCTTGAAACAGGAGGATGCTTTTGATACAGGATTCTAGGGAAAGATGGAATGTTCATTCAAAACAGTTTGCCACCACAGTTAGGTAATTTGCTGGCCCCTTGCAGAAACTGTGATGGAGTGATTCAAATCAGCATTTAGCCGTGGGTAAAGGTCAGGGGAAGCCAGACCACTTATCTAGGAAGCAAAAATTAAAAGCAATAAATTATAAACAAGGGTAATGACTGATACGAAGAAGAGTCACGGAGGATGCGTCGAATCCATGGGAGTCTGCAGAAGATTGATTACAGATACATTACCAAAGGGAAGGCCAGGCTGGCACAAAGATGGAGGGAAAAAAAAAAGAACAGGTTTTCTACTCCTTCTCCTTGTAAAGAAATGTCCCTTTTTTTCTGGTTCCTTGTGAGCAACCTAGAGTTATGTTCATATCATCAGTCAGCCAGCTAACAGATATCGTAGACCCATCATGCTGATAATCAGCAGGGCTGCTAGACCTGAGGAGCGTCGAGGTCACAATGAATAAAGCGTGAACGCCCCACGTCTGTGGAGATCCCACTTGCAGAGGAAGAAAACATCTTCTCTCTCCTCCCTGCTAATCGGAAAATTCGCCTCTCTTCTCCCTCCATTGCTCTTGAGAAAATAATTAGAATAATCAGTGAATTGATTACTTCATTAGGCATCGGCCGGTGATAACTCATTTCCTTGGTGAGTGTGTTTGCAGTTTTGATAAACACATCACGTCTTTCTTCTATGCAGTAATATAACCATAATAGAAACTATATGTGTTAATTTCCTTCTTCTCCTTAAGAAAAGTATATCCATCTTCCCTTATCATAGTAGGAAGTAATTAAATTAGAGTAGAGTGAAGTGCTTTTCTCTAAAGAACCTGATACAGGGGCCCTGGGAACATGGATTGGTTGGTAAAATAGCTGCCAAATAAGGTTGGTGGAGCTGAGTTCAAATCTGCATCACCATAAAAAAAGATGGGAATAGTGACACACATCTGCAAGCCCAGCACTGGGATGAAAGGTATAGGGCAAAGAGGAGCTGAGATTTATTGGCTAGACAATCCAACTCATTCAGGCTAGTGAGAAATAATGTCACTAAAGAAAGAAAGAATAACTGGAGAGTAGCCCAAGAAGACAATCAACCCTTGCCTCTCCATTGTGTGCACATACATGCTCGGGCAACCACATGCAGATGCACACACATTCACACACACACACACACACACACACCACAACACACACACTACACTTGATAAGAAATAATTTAATCTTTACCAGCCAGGTGATCTCGGGATGCTTTTTCAGCTCTGCCACTATAATACAAAGACAGCCATCAACAGTAGCAAATAAATATGGCTGTGCATTAATGGTGTGGCTTCCCTCGAGCAAATGCAGATGGCTTTTCATGTGTGTATGCACACGAACCCTGAGAGTTCATATTCTCCTTGAAATGACCAAGTACTACTGGATCACATTCGTCCTCTGATAGACTCATTGAACTTTTCATTTCTTCCCAGAAGGACCTATCACCATTAATATTACATCAAGAGTAAGATCAATCACTTCGGAGTGGACATAACTCTGCTGATAACAGATATCAATGCATTTGAGAACACTACCTTCCTGGGAACAGCACATGGACATGGGATGAGTGAGAGAAGGCTGGGTGAGAGTCTTTGTAGAACACTCATTTAAGATATTGGCTGCATTTTAGATTACTGTCTACTGTTAAAATTACTTTTAATCAGACACTAAAAAAAACAATGATTATTTCATTCATAGTCAGAGTACATTGCAGATTATATAATTTCCAGCATTTATTTTGCCTGAACAATAGTTTTATCTTTTTAAGTGCTCTTGCCAAAATATTTCACTGTCAATACATGGGATGTCTAAAAATTGCAAGCTCTGTATTTAATTTTGTAAAGGGTTTTCTTGAAGATAATCATCATTAGGCTGGTAAATGATATGTAGAGGTGATACTCTGATGAGCTCATATTTGAGTACTGGGGACAACAAATGGGTGTGGATATATATTACTGTCACCTTCATGCCCAGAGTTAGATTTTGCTATGGCCAGATAGTGTATGTGTAATCAGAAATATAAGAAGACTGAGATCCCCACAACTAGAAAGCTATACGACTGGAGAGAGTTGCTTATGCATAGCCTAAAACTAAACAGAAAGATGTGCCTACCAAAGGTTGATACAGAAACCAGGAACTGGGAAGAAAGCTGTGGATCACAGAATCACAAAGACTAGAGAAAGAGCCGATGGGAAATAAGAAAAGAATAAAAGGTTGCTTGGTGATTTTCATGAAAACCATTTACCCAAGACACAGACATCTTTGGTAAGCAGTCTGCCATGCATACATACTCAAGGTGAATCCGTCTACCACTCTGACTGCCTGTCCCTGCAGTGAGACTTCTCTCAAAGATGCAGAGCTGACAGGGATGCACTATCCATGGTCCTAGATATCTGCACTGATTAGCTCAGCTCCTCAGAACCTATATACTAAAATGTGCTACATGCATGTGGGTTGATCTCGATCCTAGCATTGCTTTTAATGGAACAGACCCAAAACTAGTCACTCATACAGTGACTAGACCTCACATGATATCTAGGAAGTGAGTTACATATTATAAAAATTATATTACAATAAATCCATCAAGTTAAAGAAGTAAAAAAAAAATCCTCTCTACCCTGTAGTCCATACTCTTAAAAATGCTTACTATATTTTACACTTGGACAAGATTCTTTATTCTTTGCTAATACAATACATACCAATTACAGCCCCTCCCCCACCCCACTCCTTCCATCGTCCTCCCACCTCCCCTCTCCTCCGGATTCAATCCTTCTCCATTTCCTTTCAGAAAAGAGCAGTACTCTGAGGGATAAGGCTAGGCACAAACCATCAGGATGTGGATGTTTTAAAGAAACTTGTTTTAAACAAGACTGGATACATACAATCTTAATAACTATTGGAGGGAGGACAAAGACAGGGAGGAAAGGGATCAAACATTTCCATTTCCAAAGTCTTGATGTGTTTGGGTTTCCCTGTTTTGCTTATTGGTTGGTTAGGTGGGTAGCTGAGTGGGCAATTTTATTGGTCCAATGGTTAGCCTGTTGATTGGTTTACGGCACTAATATGGAATACAGAACTTTTTGTATGCCATCTACATATTACACCACTAAAGTATGCTACCAGTCTCTTCTGTTTTAATTAGTTTGATTTACATTATCTATGGTTGAAAAGACAAAGACGGACAGACAGCACCACTTTTGCATCTCAGCAACTATAGTATCTAACAGGACATCTTAAGGGAGGTAAGGTTGTCCTTGTCCAGAGTTACACAGAGCTTTGTTCTGCCATGGTGAAGGTAAGCATGACGAAACAGTGCACCATGTACAAGAACCAGAAGTGGATGCCCGCGTCACAGTGGGCAGAAGATCAGAGAATGACACTAGAGTCAGTGGCCAGGCATAACATTCCAAGTCCAGTGCCAAGAATTCTATAGCCCTACCCACTAAACATCCATTGCCTCTTATGGCTGTGTGTATCTGCTTATATTCTAATACTAATTGGGTCTCCCAAAACTGTTTGCACAAGAGGGTCAGCATGTAGCTTCTGGGAACTTGCCCCTCAGTAATTCAGATTGGTAAATAAAGATGCCAACAGCTGATAGTTGGGGAGGAGAGATATAGGCACGGTTTAGGGTTCCCGGGCTGGGGAACACAAGGACGGAGGAATCAGGAGGACATGGAGGCTACCATGGAAAGATAATAACATGCGAGAGGGAGAACCAGAGGGACCACGTAAAGGGCCCAAGAGAACGCAGTCCAGAGGGCTGCTCAATTGGGTCAAGAGTAGTCAAGATGGAATACAGAAATGAGTAAGTAGTAACTCAGAGTTATCGGTAGTAGGTAGATCTAAGAGCATGGAGGGTAGGCAGTGTCCAGCTACTGTGCTGCTTAAGGCAGATTAAAATATAAAGGCTGAGTATGTGTCTTCATTTGAGAACATAAACCACTGAGGCAGAGAGTAACTCCGCCAAGGAGACTTATTAAAATATTAACACTACAATTGTGCTGCCTTCTGGGGTCAAATTCTAAAACTATGGACCTGTGAGGTATGTTTAAATAGTAAAACAGATATGGACATAGTGGTGCATGCCTTTAATATCAGCCTTTAATATCAGGAGGCAGAGGCAGGCAGATCTCTGTAAATTTGAGAACCATCATCTAAAACCCATCTAAACAAGTATAACATATAGATACATTAAGTTAATGAGCAGGTGGATGGGTAGATACATAGGTCCCAGGGAGGCAAGCCAGTAGCAAGCACCTCACTTTTTGTGTTACCAGATCATCTAAATTTAAACATTATGATTCCCTGGTGACTAACTCAACAGTGATCATACATATCTGCCCCAGCTTGGCTTTGACAAGGAGCCAGTTCAGGGTTTAGAATGTGTAGGAATATATAACACTGGGGTTTGTCCCTAGGGGAAAGGGGGAAAGAAGGCAAGATTTGGCAGGATTGATACTTTTTACGGTTTGCATTCCTGCCTGCGTGCCAGAGCTGACATTTTACAGACATAATAGCTTTGGATCTTCTCATTTAAAAAATAAAAAGATATTCTACAAGGATAGATACATTGTTTCAGTTACTTCCTATTGATTATAACATTGGTTCATGTTTCTTCAGTCTCTGTAACTTCTGCCCGGTAAGGGATGCTGGGATACATCCGCATTGACCTCGGTGTATCCCAGTTATCTCTAGGGTTAGAAGCTAAACCAAGTCAGCACAAACATCTAGCACATTTACACACCCAGTTCTGTAAGCCATGAGTGTGACTGCTTCGGGACAGGTATAACACTGAGCACAGTAGCTTTCTGAAATCAGAAGAATCAGAAGACGGATATCTGCAGAAGCCCAGAGTAGATGCAGCTCTGTGGCTATCGCAGTGTAGTAACTGAGGTAACAAATCGCCCCCTGAAGGGAGGTGAGTGGTTCAGTCTATGTCCCTACAAAATTTCCCACTTTTGTAGTTGTGATAGTGTGATTGTCAACTTGACAGGATCCAGAATCATTTGGAAGGCAAATCTCTAAGCATGTATGCGAAGGAGTCCATAGACTGACTTGAGGTGAGAAGACTTACCATCTCCAACATGGGTGGCACCATTCCATCCATGGTCCAAAGACCAGGGCTGGATGTAGAGGGGGAAGATAACTGCATGCAAGCATTCGCTTTCTCTGCTACCTGAGTGCACACGCAGTGTGAAAAGCTGCCTTAGTTCCTGTTGCCATGCATGACCTCCCTGTTGTGGTAGACTGTACCTAGAAATGGGGAACCAAAACAAAACAAAACAAAAACAAACAAACAAAAAATCCTTAAGTTCTTTTGTCAATGATCTTGTCCCAACAATGGGGAAAACCACAAACATAATACTTTCATATTCTTCCCTATTTTCTTTCTTAAAAATAAGGATGTATATTTAAAACATGCCATTGAAGTTATTTCTTCCCTTATACTCTCAAAATCTGAATTCTCAACGTTGTGAGTTAAAGTACTTGAAACCTTGTGAAGAACCTGAAACCTATCACAGGTCACCCTCTGAATGCTTTCTGTGGTTTGCATTTATGCCAGAAGTGGGCCCGAGTTGACATTTTACAAAGATATCAGCTTTGGAACTTGGCATTTGAAAAAAAAGAATAAAAGATAATCTGACAGATTTGCACACATGCTGTTTCAAACTTTACTTTCTGCAGATTATTAATGAGGCTCAGCATTAATTCACATCTCTTTAATCAATGTAACTTCTGTAGCAGAAAGTTCATTTACAGCCTTTACTTTTTTCCCTGAGGGATATTGGCGCTTTGACTATGGCTGAATAGGACTTAAAACAGTTCAGCCATAAAATAACTCTGCTTTGAGATTTGAAGTCGGTTGTACCGATATAATCAATTATTCCTATTTCCTGCCCAGCCCACTTTATTCACTTGTTGTCTTTCATTTGAGGCTGTATTTTTCCATTTCCCCTTCTCTAGGACAGCAAGTGGAACACCGTGATTATCATGCAAAAACGCTTCACCCACATTGCACAGCACCCTAGAACTGCACTGTGGGTAAAGTCATAGAGAGATGCTCAGAGGAGTTCATCAAACACTAAGTATTAGTTACATGTGCACAGACAACACACTGAAAGCACAGTATTTACCAGTGCTTAACACATGAAACGAAGAACCAGATTGCTTTCTTTTTAAATGCTAAGAGGGGTTTGAGTGTATGATTAACTTTTTGTGCGGTTTGGCAAGCAGAAATGAAAAAGATGTTTATAGATATTTACTTCCTCTCTGTAACGTTTTCATCTTCTATTTCGCCATAAAAGCCTGTTCGCTTGGAGTCTCTCCATTCTAATTCAATCAGTTGCAAATTAGTTTTCTGGGAAACAAAAAAAAGTATTCCTGAGAGATGGTGTATGATTTCCATATTGCTTTTATTTTCGTGTTTAGATTTAAAAGAGAAAACAAAGTTAATGAAGTTGATCATAATCATCTTCTTTTCAGGACATTTTTTTTTCAGATCTCATTATGAACTTTCAGTTGCTCAATATATTTTACAGTCAAGGTTCACTGCTATTCAAATCAACATCCACTAGACCTCCCATGTCTTAATCACGGCATTTAACAGTGATAGGATAAACTCTAGGAATCAAAGAGAAATGGCTGCATTAAGCAGTCTCCATATGCAGTATTTTTTTTCCAGATATTAAACACAACCTAGGTTTGCCTTTCTTCTTTCTGCTATTGTTTACCTCTCCTACTCACAATCAACTTTTCCTCTCCCTCCCCCCCCCCACTTTTTTCTAGAGCAAAAGAGTTCGTCCTTAACACCTATCATTTTATTAAAGAGTCATTTCTCGAAACTAAAAAAGTGCTAATTGCAGTGAAACTGCAGGGCTTATGTGCAAAGCAGGGGAAGGAGAGGGTCTTGTTTATGCTGGCTCAGCAGATTCACACAGATCTCCTGGATCTCTTCCGTTCATTTAATCATCACCCACTGCTCAGCGATGCATCATTTGCCTCCCAAGAACATTGCTCAAAATGAGAAATAAGAGACCCTGGATCTTCAGGCATTGATAACCAGAGTTTTTTTTGTTTTTTGTTTTTTCGGGGATGGAGGTTATCCTATGGAAACAGAAACTTCTCATTAAATGTGTTGGTCTTGAAACTGTTCAACTGCGTGTAAGCCCTAGGGGTGGTATTGGCATTTAGCAGAAAAACAGTAAGTGCAGTTGTCTGGCAGCCATTGAAAGGATGGGTGTCACAATCGGTACCAACGTACAAGTTTTAAAGCAATGATCACAGTATCTTCATAATGAGGCCTCAAGAGAGCAATGTGCTGATTATCCTTCCTCTCTGGGATATCTACTCAATTTTTCTTTAGCCTAGAAATTGGATCTTTTTTCTTGTTACAAGGACGTACTGCTGTTAGGGTAAAAGAAACCTTGATGTGCTTGCCCCCTCTCTTTCTTTGCCCCACCTCTTTTCTTCCCAATGCATACAGGCAAGCACACATACACACACACACACACACACACACACAATGTTGTGCATATTTCACGTGAATCAATCTTGCCGGATAGTTAAAGCCCCAAGATTCACATTGCTGACTTTCCCCGACAACAGCATTTGTATGCAGCATATGGGGTAACAGTGCTTGCACAACAAAGTCTTCATTCCTTAGGCTTAGGGAAGTTTTGACTGACAGCCTAAAATCATAGTTTACTGCTTACAACCTCAGGAAAATAAAAAAAAAAAAGGCTTTACTCTCCTCGAAATCACAAATCAATAGGACTCAACTTAAGTCAGAGTCTCAGAAAGATAAAGTGATAACCTTTTTAATGTGGCAAGTTGACTGGATCCTTAGCATTCAGTATTCTCAAGGCAATTAAAAGCATTCATGGTCATTCTGGATGTGTGGAAGTTTTTTTTTTTTTTCCTAAGCATATGTCCCCTGTGTATCTGAAGGGTATGGACCATATCTACAGAGCTTTGTCTCCATGACCCAGTCAAAGCTCTGGTAATGAGAGGAAGAGCACTCCTGAGGACCCTCTGACCCAAGCCAGCTTATCTGATAAATGAAGTATTAGCAACAAAGTAATTGATTCCTCAGGAACGAACACATAAAGCCTGTCAGGCAAGAACAAACTCCATTTTTGAGAATGCTTTATAATATATAAGTACAGGATTGCTTTGAGAAAGGAAGCATCTATGCACTGTGTGTGTGTGTGTGTGTGTGTGTGTGTGTGTGTGTGTGTGTGTGTGTAAAACTGCATATCAACAGATTTATGGCTTGCCATTCCACAGCTAAGGTGAATTGAATGAGAAAGAAAGGACATCATTAAATAGTGGTTACTTTGTCTCAATTTGTGGGATATAACCAAGGCCTGAAGTCATGAGTCTCAAGATGGAGCAAGACAGGTATTTGCCCATATCATCCACCAAACAGTGTATTCCTAGTAGACAAAAAGGCTCCTTTTCATATGTCTCTTCCATCAGACCAGAGTCCTTCAACGCTACCAAAAGACAAGCCACACAGAGTTCATGTTCTGCCCTTGGGGGACAGTGGGAACTGTGAGGTGACAAAAGTCTCCTATCACCTAAGATTTGAATGAGGGGAGTGCTAGCCTGTTGTCACCCATGTTTGTAAGATGGCAAAGGTCCTCTCTTTTTCTCCATGGTGATTTCTGCTGCCTTCTGAGAAAATTCGTGTTCCTCCATCAAAACTCTGAAAGGATAAACCGAGTATTTCTGGAGCAACTCCTTTCTGTTATACTATACTTGACAGAATTGCATATTTCTCAGGTGTGTGTAGCAGTGAGTTTTCACTATACCACTTTGTGTTCCCTACCTAGGAGCTATCCAGATTCTCAAATAGAAAACACATACACACACACACACACACACACACACACACACACACCAGTAAATTTTAAAATTCCTTGGCTAACTCAAAGACTGGGTACTCCTAAACCTTCCCCTGCTACCCCAGGCCCAATCAGGGAAGTGGTCAATGACCACTGTACTGGCTGGTTTTGTGTGTCAACTTGACACAGGCTGGAGTTATCACAGAGAAGGGAGCTTCAGTTGGGGAAGTGCCTCCATGAGACCCAGCTGTGGGGCATTTTCTCAATTAGTGATCAAGGGGGTAGGGCCCCTTTTGAGTGGTGCCATCCCTGGGCTGGAAGTCTTGGATTCTATAAGAGAGCAGGCTGAGCAAGCCAGGGGAAGCAAGCCAGTAAGGAACATCCCTCCATGGCCTCTGCATCAGCTCCTGCTTCCTGACCTGCTTGAGTTCCAGTCCTGACTTCCTCTGGTGATCAATAGCAATGTGGAAGTAAGCCCTGGTGGAACAGCAATGGGGAAGTAAGGGTTTATTGTGGAACAAACCCTTTCCTCCCCAACTTGCTTCTTGGTCATGATGTTCGTGCAGGAATAGAAACCCTGACTAAGACAACTACCCACCTGAAATCTCACATAGCTGGTAGACTTTATCTTCTGCCATTCCTGCATCCCTGAGACCTCCTAATTCTGTGTCCTACCCTCGAAACTCTAAGTGTCCCGACCCATACCCAGCCATTGGCTGCTGGCATCTTTATTGACAGATCAAAAGAAAAACAAGTGGGGACAAGGACCTTCAGTGTCTAGACATGCAGATTCAGAGCATGAGCACCCATCTCCAACAGGTGTGAGCCCATAAACAGTTCTGCCAGTCATTAGGCTATGTAAAAAGCTAGTGACAGAGGTCCAAGGTCAAGCTTGTCCTCCCCTTCTTGGAGAGCTTCAGCTTTTTCTTGCTTGGCAATGCAGATAGGTCATTCTGTGACCACATCCCAGTGACAACACGTGAGTTTTTTTAATATCACCTCATCCACATATATTCTTGCTTAAAGTCCTTCAATGTCACTGCACTGCTTTGGGAAGAAAGACCTCTTCTGCTCTTGTATAGAAACAGCAACTTCTTTGCATCAATTCCTCAAGGACACCTCATCTCACTGTCCAGCTCACTTCAGCCCAGATGGTCCTATTTCTCGGTGCTTCGTCTTACTGACTTCCAGACTCTTCAGTGGGCCACTCCGTCAGCCATCTCAGAGAAATACATACCAAACCCTTCCCCTTCCTACCATGGCCTTGACCAGCTGGAGTTTCAGTCTCTACTTACATATTATTGGCAGAACATGTGAAAATTCCAGGGAAAATCCCATATTAGGGATATGTTACAGAATTTATGGATCACAGTAAGATAAGTTCACTGTGGCCAGTAAACTTAAGGTAAATATTAAAACAGAAAACAGCTCAATATCTACTGGACAAAGAGTCTACGCCTATTGAAGTGCAAAGGGGACACCCCTGACCAGAGCACTCTACGGTGCCATTTACATAAGTACTAAATGCATAAATCAAGCATAAGAATAATACATGGATAGGCCTCTCTCCTTAGAGAAAACTTAGGTGGGGAGTTTATCAAGGACACTACGGATAAAAGAAAGAACTTGGGCTCTAAACAAACAGCTAGAATGGTCCTGAGAACTACAGTAATAAGAGGTACATTACTATGGACACCACAAACAGGATGCCTACTCGCATTTTCCCAGAGGCACAGTTCTGTGTATATGTTGGGGCAGGGGTGAGAGAGAACAGAATATAATGTTGGTAGGGCTAATTTCCACAGAACTTTAGTGAATCTGCCTGAGTTAGTAATACTCATGTTGGGTTACTAAGAGCTTTCTCTAACCCCTGCTTTCCTGTCACCCTTGAGCCTGTTGTGATCAACACAACAAAACTTGACAGGTAAACTCTTGACAGAAATTGCAGTCAAATACCGGTGGAAAGTTCTTTTAAGCTAGACTGGGAGTTCAGAGTGCAGAAGAGACATGTTGCTGCTCACCACCAAGTCAATGGCTTACCAGTGTTACCCAGATGATTGTGACTCAGTAAAAACTGAGAGGGGGACTGAATGAACGACATGAAGAGCCCATGCGATCTTCCCAAGGACACAGGGGGAAGATCTGCAGGAAGAAATGAAGACTCAAACTTGCTGAGCAAAATAAAATAAAATATACGTTAAATAAATATGCACAAAAGAAAATACCTAAGGACCAATATTTCCACTTCTTGGTCAAGTCAATAGGATAAGATTATTTATTTCCTTGCTTTTGTGAAACTGTCCTCCGAGCTGCATCAACAAGCCACTTTCTTTCCTATCATGTCTTGGAGGTCGGGATCGTTCTCTTATATAAGCCTTGTTTGAAGGGTCTGTTTCTTAGGTGTGTGAGACACCTCTCACCGCTCCCACGATGCTGCAATAAAGTAGAATTGACTAAAGGGCTCCAAAAATCCCTGCACATGACTAGATGTTGCTTACTCTGACAAGACCCCAGCTTAGCAGGACAAGTGAAAATAGGTGCAAGGCAGAGGTTCTTAAACAACACCCCTGCCTTCAGAAAAAAACAAAAAAAAAAAAAAAACAAAACAAAAAACCTTTTCCAGGTCTCTGGCCTCAGGTTTCATTAAGCTAAAGAGAGAGAAAACTGGGGTACAAGAATCTGAAGCTAAATTCTCCAGGCGTGCTCCAGCATCTGCATTGGCCTACTTCATCTACCCAGGAAGTCAACCATGGCCTTGGTAGCCCAGCATCCACATCACCAGGGAGCTCCAGAAATGTTGACTCCTGCTGGGCAGTGGTGGCGCACGCCTTTAATCCCAGCACTTAGGAGGCAGAGGAAGGTAGATTTCTGAGTTCAAGGCCAGCCTGGTGTACAGAGTGAGTTCCAGGACAGCCAGGGCTACACAGAGAAACTCTGACTCGGGAAGAAAAAAAAGAGAGAGAAAGAGAAATGTTGATTCCCTTTTGCTTCTCTCTCTCTTGCTCTCCCTCTCTCCTCTTGGTCATGACCAGCCTCTACTTCTCTACTCTCTCCCTCTCTCTGCCTTTCTCTGCCTCCAATACCCACTTAACTCCCCTCCCCATGCCCTAAATAAACTCTATTCTATACTAAAAAAAGAAAGGAAGAAAAAAGAAATGTTGACTCTAAAATTCTAGACCTACCAAAATTGAACAATGTTTGATCAGAAAGTTGGGATACCTATTAAAGTTTGAAGAGAAATGACCCAAGTCTATGATGAAGAGACCTTGGGTTGAGTTTAAGCTATATTTTAGAATATTTTAAAAGCCAAATTCTGAAGTTGAGAGTCGGAACAACAGTGTTTGAAACACACGTGGTTAAAAGCACTCCTTTCATAGGAACATTCTCAACTTTCAAAAAGGTCAGAGACTAAGTTCAGAGAGTCTAAAAGGCAAATTTAGCTCAGTATGAATGAGAAAAAAATACCAACAACAAAAGCCATTAGTCAATTCTCTTCCAGGTCCCCTAGATTCAGATCTTCTCAGAGACAAGAAAGCCAGAAGAAGCATGTTCATTCCCTAAGGGGAAGTCAAGGAGTCAGACATCCTGGTGTGCAAGAGACCGTAAGAGCATCTCAGAATTTAGAAACTTGGGTCCTCATAAAATAAAAATAGCAGTTCTCTAAGTTCTGTCTCCTTTTATTTCTATACTGCTTCTTATATCATTTCTCATCTTCTACAGTAAATTTTAAATTTCATAAAGTTTAAAATGAAAAAAAAAAATAAAGTGAGTTTGTCACCTGATCAAAAGAGTTCCCTATTGTCTATAAATATTATCAAATGCCCTTTCAGATTTCAAAGAATAATAAAATTTATCTTGTATAGCTAGTTACTTATCTCCCTTTTCTTTATTACCCTAAACCCTTAACAAAAACAGAGTTGTCAAATTTATATTGAGACTTGCTTTCTAGTCTCCCTTTGCACATCCATCCACTACACTATTTACACTATTATAAAAAAATTTTTTTACAATATTTAAACATACATTTCTCTAACTTGATTCTGATCTTAAAGGCTATCATCTAATGGATCATTAGTCTTTGGGAGTGTATGTCAACTTTAGTCCAATTCTACAGACGATGTCAATGCAACACTTGCCCATCTTTTTTGATGACTTCAACTGCTTTTTCATAAGGGTCCCTTAATTTATGATTCAACTCTCTATACAGCAATCTGGCCATTGACCTGCATTTTATCTGTTACCATCAGTAACTATGTGCATGCCTGCAGTAAAATTTTCCTCCATGTCTGGTCATTGTAAGTAGGTAACACAGCTCACAACAAATATCATCAAGTGAGCTATTCTGTCATGTCTTGCACTGAACACACCTGGAGCACATAAACTTTTATTGTTTTTTTTTCTTTCATATGATTTTCTCTTAAATGAAGCTGATGAGTAAGTAAAAGACTGTCAGGAGATAATATTGAAAACTTGTCTTTCATGAATACCATCGTCGTTAGGCACAGAATCTACTTCAGCTATTTCGTATTCAGCTGGATTTCCTGTGAAGTATTGCCTCCACAAGGCCTAGGAAAAGCCACTCAGGAATATCTTCTAGAACCATTTTGCCACTGCTAAACCCACACTGGCTAGCTAGCTCATCTTAGGGAAACAAGGATAAATAAAGGCCCTTAACTTGTTTGCGAACCATCCTCTTCTTTTTTTTATAGCATGTAGCAAGACTCAGAATCTCAGGCATCCATGACTTCATAGGCTTCTATTTAGGAAGTAAGACTCTTCTGAATCAATTATTAATGTGTAGTGGATATGAAGAGATCTGAAGCACCCATGACTAGGGGACAGTATGTCCCTACACATATGCACTGAGCAGTGACATTTCAAGAACATCACAGCAAATAGCAAGGGTCATCTTTACTGGGTACTGAGGGTCAGCACAGTGTTTCGTGGGAATGATGGGAGTCATCCTTTATTTTAGAATAATATTCCTAGCAAAAGATCAGATTGGATTCACGAAGAAATGCGTGGGAGACATGACTGTATGGTCAAGATATTGATGGAAAGCCAAAAATAACAACAGAGACACACTGGCAAGGAACCTTCCTCTCATATAACACCAGCAAAGTGTTGGAAAGCAATTTCTAATATTCGTCTCTACCAACTGCCAAGCGTTGTCTGCTTTAAGCTGTCCAATAAAAACATTTCTCAAAGTATTTTGTGTATGAACAGCTCTCACCAATGCGGTGCAGGAAGAAGGGGAATGTGTCGCTTCAGAGACATTACAGGCTCGTGTGAGACCACCCACACTTCCCCACCCAACCCTGATGATGCCCAAGTCCCCAGTACTTCAAATTGAGAAAACAAAATTTCCTCATTCTTTGTAACATATAAGCAGATAATCTTTTAAAGATGCTTATTTATTATTATATCTAAGTACACTGTCGCTGTCTTCAGACACACCAGAAGAGGGCGTCAGATCTCATTACGGATAGCTGTGAGCCACCATGTGGTTGCTGGGATTTGAACTCAGGACCTTCGGGAAAGCAGTCAGGGCTCTTACCCGCTGAGCCATCTCTCCAGTCCATAAGCAGATTAATTTTACTTCTAGTGCATAGCCTTTTAGTTGACATTTACAATGTTGCCAAATGCTTCCTAAGATAACTTTAACTGTAACATCTCTATCAATTAAAGATATACAATCTGATGCATGCCTGAAAATCATATTAATCATTTTAGTTTTTCTAGAGTAGTAAGGATGAAGGTACATTCATTATTTATTAAATTGACCTTTGTTGACCACTTGGGAATGTGAGCACCTTTTCGTGGGACTTTCTTAGGTAGATACATTGGTCTTTGATAACAGTTCAGTTGTCTTCCCTTGGACCGCTTTTATCTTCTTCTTGTTAGTTCTCGTACTTGTGTCATTACTACTATTCATAAGATGATGTAGGACTATATTTATATGTTATGAGTTTTGGGAGACAAGAGCTCACATGCCCAAGGCTGGCCCCAAACTCATTGTATAGCTGAAAAGACTTTAATTTCCGATTTCCCTGCTTCCATTTCTTGAATGATGAAATCACAGCATGGGCCACAATCTCTGGTTTATGTGACACTGGGATTGGACCTCAACTATGTCCCCTGCCTTATCTTTAGTTTTATATAAGTGTAATTATCTGGATGTTGTTTGTTCAACTTAATGTGGTTGCATAACTGAAGTTCGGGGGGGGGGGGCGTTATCAATATTTATTGCCTCCTAACAGCCATTTGAAAGGATACATAGTATTTATTTAGCATATTTTATTCTTTTTGGTCGGAAGACTTATTGTTTCTGTAATTTCTGTAATTGCGTATGTTGTGATCATGATCTCCCTGGATTCATCTCCTTGGCTATGTAGAAAAAAAATTGCAAGTTTATAACTAGGAATGGAAACAGTAGGCTTGACGGTTTTGCACTCAGCTTATAATTCCCAAGTCAAGCTAGTCAGAGGGCATTCCAATTACAAACACTCATAATGACAAAAGTTTTAAAGCTGTACAAATCTGAGAGACAGATAGCAGTTAGCTGTGGTGTCAGTTTGAGTCACGGGGCTGTATCTTTCTTTGTTTCAAGGACACTTGAGTTTTGTGGTCTCTAATATGATATTCAGTTTGCCAGGTTTTATTGAGTTATCCAGGTCATTCATGATGAATTTTAGAAGCTCTTTACTATAAACGTTCATTCTCTGTGATTAACACAATCTCTTCCAATCTAACAACTTGAATGTTCATGCTTTTTCATTAATATCTGTTGATAATCCACAACTTACTAATTTAAACTTATAAATTTATCAGTCTTTCCTGTCACATCAGAGACATCTTTGCCTATACTGACAGAAATGAACTCTTCTGTCATACTCTCCTCTAAATAACTGACATCTGAGGGCACTTGTAAGGCTAATTGTGTGTGTGGGGGGGGGGGGTCAGGATATGCTTGTTCTCTGACCTAATAACTGCTTCCTGTGACCTAATTTCCTTTAGTTTAATCCCCTCAACAGCACATCTACAAAACATTCTTTTAATATCTTTTTTTTTCTTTTGTTTTTTTTTTTTGTTTTTTGTTTTTTGGGTTTTTTTGTTTTTTGTTTTTTGTTTTTTGTTGTTTTTTTGTTGTTTGTTTTTTTTTGTTTTTGGTTTTTCGAGACAGGGTTTCTCTGTGTAGCCCCTGGCTGTCCTGGAACTCATTCTGTAGACCAGGCTGGCCTTGAACTCAGAAATCTGCCTACCTATGCCACCCAAGTGCTGGGATTAAAGGCATGTGCCACCACCGCTCAGCCTTTTAATATCTTTTAATAACTTTTTTTGAAAAGCTTTTAAAAGTTTATTTTATTTTAGGTCTATTTTTTTACTAGATATCTTCTTTATTTACATGTCATATGATATCTCCTTTCCCAGTTTCCTCTCCAAAAAGAAAAAAAAAAAACCCAAAACAAAAAACAACAAGAACAAACCCCTGTTCCCTCCCCCTCCTGCTGTTTACCACCCCACCCTCTCCTGATTACTGGCCTTGGCATTCTCCTACACTGGGGCATAGAACCTTCACAGGGCCAAGGGCCTCTCCTCCCATTGATGACTGACTTGGCCATCCTCTAGTATACATATGCTGCTGGAGCCATCAGTCCCACCATATGTACTCTTTGGTTGGTTGTTTAGTCCCTGCAAGCTCGGAAGGTACTAGTTAGTTCATATTGTTGTTCCTCCTAAGGGGCTGCAAACCTTTCAGCTCCTTGGGTTCTTTCTCTAGCTCCTTCATTGGAGAGCCTGTACTCAGTCCAATGGATGGCTCTACTTCTGTATTAGTCGGGTACTGTCAGAGTTACGAACGGGAGTATCCACTTTCATATGGGATTTTCAAAAATCTCAGAACTGGAGGTCTCACAGTCTCTGAAATTTTTTTATGTCTGACTCTAGCTCCTGGATTTTATTTCGTGCTATCCCGGATTGGTTGACATGGAAGCAGCATTCTTCTTGGAGGAACAGGCAAAGACCACCTTCTTTAGCTGTCAGGATATCTAGTCCTCGTCTGCTCTGAAGCACCACGGCTGCCAAAGAATCAGTCTGTTTTTGGATAGTAAGCACAGTTTTAGATATTTTTTGAAAATCACTTTGGAACTGGAAAGTGAATGTATTATATTGGATCATGGAAGTTGTTATCCCTGTAACTCCTGTACCAACACCTATGACTATTCCTGTAGCAACCAAGTGTGGCACAACTTCAACTGCCCTCTTATGTTGGGCAGCTATCATATCTATAACTGGGATTGGTTTTTGGCATCCGGTTATGAAGCAGTTTCCAAACCCTATTTGGAAAGACTGTTTGTTATCTGTGGGGGTTTCTTGAACCTCAAATCTCCAGATATAAGGGCTACCCTGGATAGGAATGAACAGCAGGGGAAGGATGAGAAACCCATGTTTAATCCAGTGAGGTCGAGCTCGGCTGCCAGAGTGGAGTCTCATTTTCTGGGCTTGGGGATAAGGTAGGCGGCCTCAGTGTCCTCTGGAGCTTAATAGAGCACGGTCCTGTTAAGATTAATGTGTATGAAGAAGAGTCATTTTTAGGTGGAGGAATGAAAGGTTTGAGGTGAGACAGATGGACCCAATGAGGGAATCCCTCGAGTTTAGCAGCTGTAGGGGTCACAAGAATTACTTTAATAGGGCCCTGCCACTTGAGGGAGAGAGATGAGGGCAGATGACCTGGAGGGGATAGAAGGACTTGGTCTCTAATGTTGATAGGTAGTGGACAGGAGACAGTGTATGGCCGAGGTAGATGGTGGTCAGCAAAGTTTCATAGGAGAGAACGGAGGTGGCAAAGTAATGGGGTAAGTAGATGGTCTGGGAGAGGAGAGCATTTAGGTGAGAGACCAGGAGTTAGGACTGGACGTCCATACATGAGTTCAAAGGGAGAGATGAGGAGAGGTCACTTTGGGAGAGCTCGTAACCTGAAAAGAGCCAGGGGATATCTAGAGCCTTAAATAGGATTTGAGAGACGTGGGAAGTAAATTTAGGACCATTGTTTGACTGGAGAGAGGCTGGGACACCAAACCGGGGAATGATCTCTTGGAGGAAGAGATCAGAGACTGTCTCAGCCCTTTTGTTAGTTGTGGGAAATGTCTCTACCCACCCTGAGAAAGTGTCCACCAAGACCAAGAGGTACTTGGCACGCCTGACAGTGGGCATGTGGGTAAAGTCAAGTTGCCAGTCAGTTCCAGGAAGGGAACCTCTAGCCTGATGGGTAGGAAAAGGGGTGCTACGATACTTTGAGTTGAGGTCAGACCTCTGACAGATTTTGCAAGAAGCAGTGATAGATTTCAAGAAACTTAAGTCCACAGGAGTAGGCTGTAGAGAGAGAGGGTATTGAGCTTGGGTTATATACTTGGTAGAGTCCAGTAATTGGATGACACCAGGAGAATGGTGTTCAGCAACAGAGGGGTTCTGAATGTCTCAGACTTGGGGGTCTACCTGAGAAGCTGGTAAAGGAAATAACATGGTAGTGTTAGTAGGTTGCCTGGCTAGGAGAAAAAGCAGAGGAACTGCTGGCGAGCCTGGGTTTAGGCGAATGTGAGGAGCAAAGGAAATAGAAGCTCCTAGCCTAGCTAGAAGATCCCTTCCCAATAAGGGGACAGGACATGTTGTCACTACCAAAAAGGAATGGGTAAAAGGTACACCCCTAAAAATGCAACTGAGTGGTGGGGTCTGGAGAGGGAAGTATGGTTGTCCTCCTACCCCGACAATAGGAGAATTAGAAAGAGAAGTGGGTCCCCAAAACTCCGTCAGGACTGAGTAAGTGGCTCCAGTGTCCAAGAGGAAGGAAATGGACCACCCACATACCACGATCCACGATATTTACTCGGAGCTCTCTGCTAGTGATGGCAGTGGTCGGGTCAGGGGAGCTCGGGTCTCCTCAGTCTGCCATAGCCAAGCCTAGAAGATCAGTTGGAGGATTATCTGGGAGTGATATCCCTTTGTGTTGTGTAACATGGGGGCAGTGAACAGCCCAATGTCCCTCTTGATGGCACCTAGGGCATGGCCCTCTTGGCTTGAGGAAGTTGGGGCAGGATTTTGCCCAATGACCTTTCTGACCACACTTGTAGCAGGTGCCTGGTGATCTTTGTGTAGGAGACCATGAGCCCGGGGTAGTGGCTAGGGCTGGTCGGACAGCCTTTGCCAGCATATGGTATTTTTGTTTGCGGATTTTATCATCTCTCCCATGGCACACTTTGAAGGCCAGCGCTAAGACTTCTGCCTGTGGAGTTAGGGGTTCCCTCTCCAGTTTTTTAAGTTTAGCTCTTACGTCGGGGTAGCTCTGGGAAAAGAGGTAGGTCATCAGAAGTTGCTTACCTTCTGGGTTTTCAGGGTCCAGATTGGTATGCTGTAATAAAGCCTTCATAAGGCATTTTAAAAATTGAGATGGATTCTCCTGTTTGTCCTGGACAACCTCTTGGAGTTTTTAAAATTTACTGGCTTTAAGGCCGCTTTTCTAAGACCGGCCAGAAGGCATGTAATGAACCTGTCCCTGGCTAAAATACCACCTGCAGAACTGTAATTTCACCAGGGATTCTGGTCTGGCACTGTCTCAGAGCCAATTGGGTATGTGCAGTCTGTTTGGTGAATTTCATTTGCATGTACTCTTGCCTCTTCCCAGACTTGTCTGTGTTCCTTAGGAAGTAAATTGTTAGTGAGGATTATATAAGTATAAGATCCCAGCCTGTTTTCTATTTGGGAAAGTTT
>JADRCD010200035.1:1431-30698 GCA_019843815.1 Montemys delectorum
TCTTTCTTTCTTTCTTTCTTTCTTTCTTTCTTTCTTTCTTTCTTTCTTTCTTTCTTTCTTTCTTTCTTTCTTCCTTCCTTCCTTCCTTCCTTCCTTCCTTCCTTCCTTCCTTCCTTCCTTTATTAATCATTCCATTTGTTTACATCTCAAATGATATCCCACTTCCTGGCTACACTTTCACAACCCCCCTCCCCCAATTCCACATCTGCCCTCTCCTCCCTCCCCTTTGCCTCTATGAGGACGCTGCCCCCCTGCCCACCTTCTTCCACCCCATTGGCCCAGTATCCCTCTATACTGGGGTATCAAACCTCCGTGGAACTAAGGGCCTCCCCTCCCATTGATGTCAGAAAAGGCCATCCTCTGCTATATATGTATCTGGAGCCATGGATCCTTTCCTGTACACTCCTTGGTTTGTGGTCTAGTCTCTAGGAGCACTGGGTGGTCCAGGCAGCCGATGTTGTTCTTCCAATGGGGTTGCAATCCCCCTCAGCTCCTGCAGTCCTTCTGCCAGCTCCCCGACCCGGGTCCCTGGGCTCAGTCCGCTGGTTGCTCCAAGCATCCACATCTGCATTGGTCAGTTGCTGGCAAACCTCCACCCCCATCCCCACCCCCAAGGAACTGCCATATCAGCATCCCTTGGGAACAGCAACAGTGTTGAGTTTGGTGTTTACAGAGAGGATGGATTCCCAGGTGGAGGCAATCCCCAGATAGCTTTCCTTCAGTCTCTTGGCTCCATTTTTGTCCCTGTTCTTCCTTTTGACAGGAACATTTCTGGTTTAAAAACTTTGAGATGGGTGGGTAGCTCCATCCCTCAACCAGAGGCCATGCCTATTTACTGGAGGTGAATAGGTTCTATCTCTACAGGTTCTATCTCCACTTTCTCTGCATGTGCATTTCTGCTAAAGTCCTCCCTGTTAGGTCCTGGGAGCCTCTCATTTCCCTGGGACCCTCCAATGGCTGCCCCCAGTTCCTCATCCCCTACTGGTGCGTATTTTTATTTGATTTCCTGACCCTCTGTACTTCTCTCCCACCCCCTCCAGTACCTGATACTGCCTCCCTTATTTCATTTCCTCCCCCTCCTCTGTCCCTCCCAGGTCCCCCTCCCTCCATCTCCCACAAACATCCTGTTCCCCCCTCAATGCAGGACTTAAGCATCCACACCCTGGTCTTCCTTTCTCTTAAGTTCCATCTGGTCTGTGAATTGTGTCATGGGCACTGTGAGCTTGTGGGCTAATATCCACTAATCAGTGAGTACATACCATGTGCGTTCTTTTGTGTCTGAATGACCTCACTCAGTATGATATTTTCTAGTTCCATCCATTTTAAGGCATTTTCCTAACTAGTGTTCTGTGAGGAAAGGTACAGCCCATTGTGGGTGGTGTTATCTCTGAGCTGGTGGTCCTAGTTTTTTATTAAAAAAAAAAAAAAGGCAAATAGGCCGAGCAAGCCATTAGGAGCAAGACAGTAAGCAGTACCCCTCCATGACCTCTATACTTGCTCCTTCCTCCAGATTCCTGTCCTATTTGAGTTCCTGTCCTGACGTCCTTCAAGGATTGACTACAATGTGAAAGTGTAAGACAAATAAACCCTTTCCTCCCCAACTTGATTTTGGTCATGGTGTTTCATTGCACCAATAGAAACCCCTATCTTAGACCATATACATTCATACATATATACATACATACATACATACATACATACATACATACATACATACCAATCACCAAGAACTTTTTTCTTTATCAGCTTGTACCATTCAAATACTGGGATGGCAGGCATGGAGTACTATGGTGGTTTCAAAGAAAATGCCCTCCATGGGCCCATCAGGAATGGAATTATTAGGAGGTATGGCCTTGTTGTAGGACATTAGTCACTCTGGAGGAAGGTTTCAAGTTCTCAGATGCTTAAACTGTACCCAGTGTGGCTTTCTCTTCCTGGTGCTACTGATCCAAATGCAGAACTCTCGGCTGTCTCTCCAGCACTATGCCTGGCTGCATGCCTCCATGCTTCTCATCATAATGACAATGCACCTAGCCTCTGCAACTGTAACTGAGCCAAAATGAAATGTTTTCGTGTTGTGATGGTCATGGTGTCTCTTCATAGCAATAGATACTGTAACTAAGACAAACACCTTGCTAGTTTTATGTTGTTCTGGGAATCAAATGCAAGGTTTCACATATGATGGGCAATCAATCTACAAACGTAGCTACCTCCACAGCTTCAATACTCAGAGATATTTCAGTGTATATATATATATATATATATATATATATATATATATATATATATGTTTGCATGTGTATAGGTACACATGTGTGTGCTGTGATGAACGTACGTGCGTGTATATGTAGAGGCCTGAATTTGATGCTGGGTATTTCTTTAGCTTGTTCTCCACATTATTTTCTGCGACAGGGTCTTTCACTGAAACTAGAGCTTCACCTAATTGCATTCACCTTCCCTGGGGAGTCACCCTTTCTCTGTCTCTTAAGGGACTGTGAGTCTAGATAGGGTTTGATGCCAGCCTAGTATTTATGTAGTTTCTGGGCATCCAGTTATTACAAAGGGCAACACATGTATTCAGTGAGCTTTCTTTCATGTCCATTTTGGTAATTTTTAAAAAAGTATTAAATTGTAGATAATTCCTTTTCACTATTTTTGAAATTGGAGTCAAGTATTAGTTAAAGCCATATAGGTAAAATTTAGTTCATTATTCAAATGGGAATCATTACTTTTACTATTCTGATAGTCAGCATATGTGAAGCAAAGCAAGACTTTTGTATTTGATAATATCTAGACATTCTGGAAGTTAATAACTTATCTCTTCATTGAAGCTAAATACTTCAACATTGTGCTTACTTATGCTTTTTTCTGAATTAAATTTTCAGTTGGGGTTTGTAGCTCAGTGATTAAGAAATTCTAGTATGCTCAAGGTGCTAAGCTTGATCTTCAGCACTGAAAAAAATAAATAAAAGAAAGTGAAGACTGAAAGACCCCCAGAGCTGGGGAGGCCCTCACTCAAGTCTCGAGATGAAGCGACCACCCAATAACTCACGAGAGACAATTCTTGTTGCAAGCACACGAGGTTTATTCACTGGTACCAGGGTTGATCTCCTAACTTTACATGTCAGAGAAGTTCGACCCCAAACACAAGAAGTAAGGGGTATTTAAAGGGAAAAACCACAAAGTAGGGGGGTAAGGGGGTTACCAAGGAAACATTCTAAGAGACCCAGACTCTAATTGAGTCAGAGCCACAAGGAGACCATTCTGCACTTTCATTGTCACAAGAATGTGGTTTGGACAATGGTTATTCTTTTCATGGCTGACCACCCAGGTGATTCATATCTTGCTTCTTGTGTGGACCCCCAACTAAGGGCCTTGCGACCAATGAGTTACAGAAGTTTTCCCCTGACTTCTTAAGTAAAGGTTATACACTATATACTACCACATTTCTAATAAATGCTCTTATTTTTAAAACTGTAAAATTCCCCACCCTTACAAAGACATTTAAAAATTTTATTTTCAGTCGACATGTACAATTATGTATATTTATGCAAGCCATGTGTACAATATATATTATACAATATTCAAACAAGCAAACACATCCACCTACTCAAGCAATGATTATCTTTTGTGATGAAAATGTTTACAATCCTTTCCTTAGCTTTCTGAGATATACAGGGCGCTGAGGATAGTTATGAACAGTGGCACACCAGAAGTGATCTTACTTTCTAACTTAGCTCACCCATTGACTGATCTTTCCCCACCCTACTTCCCACCATGGTCTACATTACCTCTGATGACTGCTGTGCCCACACTTGCAACTTTTCTGTGGAATTTTAGTTTTATATAATTCATATATTTACATTTTCCAGTTTTATGATTAGAAGTATAGACATTTTTATTACATCACCTCACTGCACTGAGATTCTCTGCAGCTCATTAAAAATAATGGAGTAAATCTATGTTTACTCCAAACGATAAGGTGACATATGTTGTATAATGCTGATGGAGTTTAAAAATACTTCCATTTTTATGACATTTACCTCTGTAGGTACCAACATTTTTGTAGAAGCAAATTTAGAAGTTGCTAATGAAAATCTGGACTGTGGAAAATCTGGGTGGAGATTTTTAACTTTTAATTTTATATTCATGTGCAATGCTTGCATTTAATTTATGCTAATATTTGGCTTTTATAATTTAAAAGTGGAATTTAAGTTTATAAAAGCTCAGTTGGTTTTTCGAGGGTGAGAGGTTTAAAACAGATGCAGGAGAAAGTGAAGGTATTTTTATATTCCTCAGTGTGCATTTGTGGTGCTCTCTGCGCTGGCTTCATCTCCACTTTACAATGTGTGAGGAGACAGCTGCAGCAGCATGCATTCCCACATGCCTGGGCTTTACCACCAGGCAAGAAAGGGTCTTCTCCCACATATAAGAAGGAACTCTGATGATCTTAGTTTGTACCATGGCCAAAGCCCTGGATCAATGGGTGACATAAGCTGTGGGATTACCAAACATGTGAAGCAGTTGTCACAAATCCAACACTGATTACTATGTCCAAGAAAACATGAACAGAGAAAAATAGGGTAGATTATTTCCCAGGAAAAGAAGAGATCCAGGGCAGCCAACATACATGTAAGTGCATTCCAGCAACACTCTGCCTTAGGAAATTTAGATATTGTTAAGAGCAATAAGATATAAACTCATTACATGTCTTAACATCAGTAACAGCCACCGATTTTATTATACACTATATTAATATATTATGTATTTTATTCTTTTCCATAATTTTGTCATTACAGATTTTCAGAATAATTAAATAGTAAAAATACCCATTCCTTCTTTTGTAGGAGGGAGCAAGTTATTTTTATTAGCATTCCAGACCCTACTGATGCTGAGAAGAGTCAAGACCAGTGCAATAGGTCGAAATTAGGCTACTAGCACAACTAATAAAAATGAGTGCAGATTTGGAGATAGATTTTGGTGGTAGAAAGTAGAGAAACCAGCAATTATGTGGGCAGAAAGAGAATAGTAAAAATTTTTCTGTCCCAATATCTGGTAATTATTTTAACGATTTCACAGAAAAGTGCAACCACATACAGGACATCTCGTTACAAGGCTTTGGCTTTATGCTTTGCATTTCACTCAGTAGACTTAAGCAGAAATAGTGTTTTATTATTTTTTATTTCAAGTGAAATAACTGAAATAGAAGTATGCCAGGCGCAGGAGCTCATGAGCACACAAAATATCAGCTTGACACAGATGCCAGCCTAAGGTTGAGATTTGTGTTTAGGTTCTGCAAAGAACCGTTAGACAAAATGGTTAATGGTATAATAAAAATATTTTAAAATGGTTGATGTTTTTTAGATAAACAATACTGAGAAAATCCCTCCTGCCTTCAAAATTAAGAGAGCATAATTCAGTAGTGACACTCTGTCCTAGTATGAAGGACAAAAGAGAGTGGAGCAAATGAAAATGGTCTGTATGCTTTTGACTACAAGAAACATCACTAACAACACACAGCCAGGGTATTTTGACTATATAATATTTGCCAGAGCTAAAACATCTCCTGGATCAACTGAATTGGCTTCTTTTTGGCAACAGAGAAATGCATAACGGGAAATAAACAATCTGCAGCTTTGTCACACAGCCTAGTGAATTCTTGGGCCACTTGGGTCATGGCTTATTCAATGTCTGATGTTTGTTGGCCCAAAGAGAACATAAGTCTTTTAGAGCATGCTCTAATAAGGGACTGTCAATCTTCACTCTGCAACACTCTCTGAAAGCAGCAGATTCTGTTAGTTTCAATTAGTTACTTAAGTTCTATTTACTCTAAAAATTCAAAGCTACAGGATTCGTTTTTCTATTATAATTAAATATCCTTCTCCCTTTATAAGTTCCTTATTCTCTCTCTCTTGACCTCAACTCTACTGCTTTTGTCAAGGCCATTCTGTCTAGTGTGATCATAGATAAGGTGAGAGAACAAAGCAAAAAACAAACTCAAACAAACAGGTAGGAAAATATTATGATAGCTAGATGACCAAACAAAAGCAAGTAAACAAACAAACAAACAAACAAACAAATTCCAGGCCTGAAAAGGTGACAAGTCATGCATCCAGGGTGACAGTATTTGGAAAAACTGTAGCATTAGAAGGATGTTAGGAGCATCAGTAGTAGCTGCCGAGCATACGGAAAAGGCACGCTCTCTTCTTAGTACTGTAGGAACACTGATCCACAGCTAGAGCTGTCTGTAAGCATCTGGAGACAGTTATTTCCTGTGGCATTTATTATGCTCCTTGTTCTTTATGGCTGAGTCATTTGCTCTTGCACAGTTTACTCACTGGGATGAAAACACTCCATGGAACAGTACAAATGGAAGTATAAGCTCCATTCCAGTAACTGCTAGAAAAAAAGGGAGTGGGGTTCTCATCGGGACAATGGGCATTAATAACACATAAAGCAGACTCCTCCTGTTGAAGTGTGTGGTTTGTCTCCACAGAGGTCCAGTGTGTTCATCCCAGTCTTTGCCATGATTGCTTATTTCTCACAATTTGAGCCATTTCTAATTTTGTCAGAGGAAAACAATGCTGGTCAACCAGTACTCTGCACATTTCCTCCATGTAGGCTTTTAGACATTATGTATTTTACATCGATTTTGTGTAGTCATGACTGTTAAAGTACATACCTGGTTCTGTACCTGGAGACCCAGGCTTTGACAGAGATTTGCTGAGAATAAAGGTATTCAAGATTCAAGACTTGCAGTTAGGAAGCCAAATACTGCTGTGTTTTAGGCAAAAAATATGAATTAGCTAGTAATTCTTATAAGATAAATGGCTTACTATATAATATGTGGCTAATTTTCATTGTCATCTTGACTGGGGAGAGTAATAGCTGAAAAACTTACTAAAGATACCTCTGCCTGTGCCTGTGAGGGTGTTTCAGAGAAGAGGGGCATGTGGCTCAGAGAACTGAGTGGAGAAGTCACACCTTGAATTTGGATGAACCTGGAAGGACAGAAAAAGCAGCAGCTCTGGTGTGCACAAGTCATCCTTTTAAGGGAACTCAGTGCTTGCCACTGTTGCCCATGGATATCAGATGCCACATTTAAATATACATATATATATATATATATATATATATATATATATACTGTAAGTACTATATACTATAAATAAATACTATATATATAGTATAACTTGTTACTTTGTTACTTGAAAAAGTATATTTTATTTCTTTGGAAAACTGACTAAATATATATAGATAAACTTTTGATTTTTATTTCATTCTTTAACTCATAAGAAGTTAAAGAATGTCTTTTTTGTTTTGATCAGACAAGTTTAAGGTAAAAATTAAAGACTCATATTCCAGAAAGTCTACAAGTAGCAGTCAACCCAAACATTGTAAACAGTTAGGAAAGGTTTAAAATTTGAAAAAAAAAGTTTTTGAGAATAGCAGTAAGGGAGGAGGAATGATGTAAATGATATCAAAATGAAAACAGTTTATTATAAGAAGAGTTAAAGTGGGTATTTTAGAAAGTTATGTAGCATAATTGGAATTTTTACTATTAAATATGCCTTTTGTAAATGCACAATAGCTATCTGCTCTGCATTTTGATAGGTCAATATCTTCACCATGTATAACAATCTATTTTAAGTTACAAAATGTCCAATAAGTTTTATTTGTTAAATGACGCCAGAAACTACAATAAGTATGCCTTTAAGTAAATTAGCAAATAAATTCATAATTCAGTCTGATACCTCATGTAAGAGTTTCTACCCAGATAAGTCCTTCTATAGAAATTATATTAGAATATTTCATTTATCTTTTAAATTTATTTATTTTTATTTCAAGAGTGCAAATGTTTTGCCTGAATGTATGTATGTTCACCATTCATGTGCCCATTGCCTCTGGAGATCAGAAGAGAGCATCAGGTCCTCTGGAACTGAAGTTACAGAGCTACAATGTGCTGCTGGGAACCAAACATCTGATGCTCTCAACCACAGTGTCATTTCTATATCCTGGCTATTTCTTTATATAATACATTTTTAATTAACAGCCTAGTAAATATGTATCTGAGTGCTAAATATGAAGGGTACAAAGGAAGCAAATAATTCACCAGTTTGGTTAATCTTATTTTTGGGTGGAAGGATATAGGAACTGATGATGTACAATTAATTTTTACTACTCCTTTCCTTATTTGGAAATTCATTTGGCTTTGTGATCATTTAGAACTTGTGCAGAGTGGGAGAATGTTGGAGTCATCTGTTGTGCATATCCTCAGGTACAGTTCTCCTGTTCTGAGTAAGTCTCATTTTTATGTTGTAGTATTGCATTAAATTACCTCTGTTCATAAGAATAACAAAGAACAACTCAAATATCAACCAGAAGTGGAATTCCCATGAAAAGCATATTGATAAATGTATACCAAAAGGTATGGAAATGCCAAGCAAGAGAAAGTGCTCCCAGTGGACAAAACTGGAACAGTTGGAGCAAGGAAAGCACTCAGTAACTCACTCAACCAACCAGCTAACTGATCACTCACTCACTCACTCACTCACTCACTCACTCACTCACTCACTCACTCACTGAACTAACCAATCAGTCATTCGTGTAGAATTGAGCTAAACCCAAGGCTAGAAGGAAATAGAGAAATGAATGACCGTCCAACAGTCAGATTGCATTAAATGCACTTGAATTGAGCACTTTAGATTGCTCTTATGTAACTTTTACTTCAAAAATTAGGAGGCAATTAACAGTAATCCATAAAGTACAAAATATTGATAAAGTGAGCAGAGTAACTGTGGTAGTTCTTTACATTCACCTATATTTATCTCTTTTCCCTTCAATTCCTAGGAAAAGTTTTGAGGTAGAAAGTGTTTATTTCTGTGGAGAGGAGATAAAAGGTCACTGATGTTTGAAGATGTGTGCTCTGAGGTATTTTGAAGATGTGCTCTCTGAGGCATGTCCTTACAGGCAGGTAAAGGTTGAGTTGTAGTAGCCAAAGTGATAACCGTGCCTCTTGGTGAATAAATATGCCATCTATTGACTTCTGAGTAAAAGCAGGGCATTAAGAAGCTTATGGGAATCTTTCAGTACGTGGGTAGATTTAAAAAAAATTGCTATCAAGGGTCACTTACTGTTAATATGTGGTGTGTTGTGTGAGCATATGCATGCATATATAGGGTGCATATGTATATGGCACATGCATGTGGGTATGCTGGTACTATTCCTGTTGGTAAGTATACATAGACTAGAAGAGGGTGTCAAGAGGTTTTCTGTATTGCATTTTGTTCTCCTATTTCGAGACAGGGTTTCTCTATGAACCACAAGTTTAGCATTATGCCTAGGCTGGCTGGTCAATGTGTCCCCAGGATTCATCTGTCTGTGTCTCTCAAGCCACCCCTAACGCTGGCCCCAGGGCTGATATTATATGCTCACAAATATGCTAGCCATTGACATGAGCACTTAGAATTTAAACTGGGCTACTTGGGCTTGCCTAAGAAGTGTTCTTACCCACACACTCACCCCCTAGTCCCCACAGTTTTCATTTCTCCCCTTCGAGTATTGGATATTGAAGCTAGGGTTTCATGTGTGCAAGGCAAATTCTTTCCTAATTACTGTAAGTATTTTTAGGTGTGTGTGCATGTATGTGTGTGTGTGTGTGTGTGTGTGTGTGTGTGTGTGTGTGTGTCTGTGTCTGTGTTTTAAGAGGGATCTGATTCTTAAAGTAAGTGGAATTGCCAGGTTGAACAAATGTAAACATGAAATACCCGTCAAATTAAAACTTAAATTACAAGTAAGAAAAGAAACATTTTAAAAGTATAAATATGACCCAATTATCACAAGGTTGAACATTTAACTGAAATGCAAATCGACTTGGCAGTGCTATAGACAAGCCTCCGTTCACAGTTTCCTGGAAAACTTGTCAGCCAGAGATTTTGGTGCTACCCAAGCAGAGTATGTGGCTATCATGTTTCCATCGAGTGCCTTTATATAGGTCTTTACTTTCTCTTTTATTTTGCCAAAGAATATGTTTTTAGTCTCTGACACATACAAGTCAACCTTTCTCTCTCAGCTTTAGATTTTCTGATCTGTTTTTAGCTGCTTTCCCATCCTTTCCCTCTCCATTCTTCCCGCCCCACCCCCGCCCCGCCCTCCAGATTCCAGATGTATGAGTTCCCACCACTGAGAGTTCTGCCATCAGGGATTCCCCACCACTGAGAGTTCTGCCATCAGGGACTCTTCTTTCCTTTTATAGCCTGTTTAGGTTTCACCTTCCACACTTCTCCCACTATGGTTATTATTTGTTCATCTGTTTCTTACTTTCTAAACTCTTACACTGAGGGAGAGAACAGAGGTAAATAAAGATTTTTAACTCACTTTCTTTCACTAAGAGGCTGACCTGGATGTGTTAGTAGAGCAACAGTCACAGTAAACTCCACCTGAAGCTTAAGTAAACTGCTTTGAGATATGAGAGGCCATTTTCACACAGAAGTCAGAGAGTTCAAGGAAAAGAAAGACAAGAACACTTATTTTGTTCTCACATAAACACAAATATTAGGAAACAAAGCCAAGCAATTCATTTTACTAGAGTGTTTATATTAAAATACTTTAAAATAAATACTTTGAACCTCTTGGATTTATGTCAGGTTGTAGAAATTTCCCTAACATTAAGATATCTGTTAATATAATTAAAAGATTCAAGAGAAATGTGTCTTAGTGAGCTAGAAATATACAGGAAAGAATGAAAAAAATCCAAGAGGATAATCTTTTTGAGTATCAAAACTTAAAAGCTCTTTATTTACCAACTATCAAGAGCAAATTTCGCATTTGTCACTAGATGTCCTTTGTCTCAGGTCAACAGCCAGAGAAGATGCTTAATAACCCTCATATTTAGTAACATTTTACTGGAATTTTCAGAGATCATAGTGAGTGATGATGAGAAATAAATGATGTAAGAATTAGAAGAAAAAATCCCAGCAAATTTAGGTTTATGATTTATAGATAAAAAGGAACTGTGCATAGAAAATGTACAGGAGAGGTTTCTAAAGGTCCTGGAGAGAACTCAGTACAGTTCTGAGTTGCAGAGCAAATGCACAGAAGTTAGTTGCAGTTTTATAAATCAGTCAATGAACAAGTCAAAAGTGTCATTCTTGGAATATATAAAACACATATACTTGGTAAAACCATGCAAGTGGAGTTTTACCTTTTCCAGAGGTAATTATAAAACTCTACCTAAAGATACATTAAAAAGATGGAAAAAGGGGAAAATATACAACATGGAGAGAGACATTCCAGAACACATACATGTACATTCTATGGCTCCTAAATAATCTTATATTTTAATCCAATCTCATTTAAAACCTCTAAAGAATTTTGTTGATTTTCTATGGAACTTAAAAAGCATATTCCAAAACTCTTTTGTGTGAGGAGAATTCTTATGAACTTAAGGGATGCAAATGAAATGGACTCATTCCAGCTAATGTGAAGATTTGTTATAATGCTGAAAAAAAAATGTAAAAAGTCAGCTATTCTTTACAGTTTGGCCAGTTGTGGATCTCTGTAATAGTCAATCTATTGCAAAATGATGCTTCTTTGAGGAGGCTTGTACTGGCTAGTTTTATGTCAGCTTGATACAGCTAGAGTCATTTGGGGAGAGGGATGCTCGAGTGAGAAAATACCTCCATTACATTTGCCTGTAGGTAAGAGAAGCTTCCTCCTGCGCCAGATGGAAGTAAATACGTAGACCCAGAGCCAGACATTTCACAGAGTGAGGGTCTTTGGAACACTCAAGCCTTAAATTGGATGTCTCAATCAAATCCCTCCCTGAGGTCTTAGGGAACCCCAAGAATGAGGAGGCAGAAAGAGCACAAGAGCTGTATGGGAAGGAGGAGACCAAGAATACAAAGTCCTCTGAATCAACACGCTCAAAGCTCATATGAGCTCACAGAGACGGAGGCAATATGCACAGAGCCTGCACTGGTCTGGAGCAGGGTCTCTGTATATATAGTATCATAGTTTCCAGTTTAGTGTTTTTATGGGATTCTTGAGTGTGCGAAAGCATGGGTCTCTGATTCTTATACCTTCTCTTTGGGCTCTTCTCCTTTTGTCTGTTTGTTCTTTCCAACTTCAATGTGATAAGTGTGGTTTTATCTTATATATTTTATTTTGTTATATTTAAAAGTGAATGAATGAATGAATGGAAAGGCAGACACTAAGATAAAAGTAAACAAATGAATTGATATTTATACCTGCTTGGAGAGGCAAATCAGTTTTCTCCAATGGAATGATATTGGGTATACCAACCACTCCAATGTAGACCTCAGGTTCAGAAGTACTTGATGAATATACATTGGACTTTATTTTGTTTTTGTTATTTATTTGTTTGTTTTCTGTGTATGCTTTTATTTGGTTATAGTTTGATGTCTTTCCCCCCTGGGCAGACAGACCTGGGCTGTTTAAGAAAACAGAATGAACCTCTAAGGAAAGCCTATAAGTAGCATTCTTCCATGGCCTTTGTATCAGCTTTTCCCTCAGGGTCCTGTCCTGTGTTTCTTCCCTGTGTTTTTTCAGTGATGGGAGTATGACCTCAGAGTTACAAGATAAAATAAACCCTTTACTCTTCCATTGGCTTCTGGTGTTTTATCATAGCAACAGGAACCCTCATTATGACGAGTGGTGAGAGTACACTTTTATGGGTGGAAATAAGGAAAAGTATTTAGAATACCATTAGGAGTTATCCTGGTTTAAGACAATGTCAGTAGGAGGCTCTCCTTTGTTCTATCTCACGTATATGCAACTCAACTTCCACAGCTAAAGCTCAGGGAAAGTCATGGGAGAGGAGGAGTGGAAAGATTGTAAGAGACCGAGACACAGGATGGATGCTACTAGAAAGTGTCCCTTAGACATGACAGGCAAAATGTGCCTCAAAATTCTAAGAACAAGGTTGCTTGAAGAAGAGCAGTATAGTGAAGATACTGTGTATAGTGACAACGCAGACAGATAAGATTTCACATAGTTCCATCCAGATGAAATGCTGCAGGTCATCAGTGGCTGCTGAGAGAAGAGACAATCCTTTCAGGGACAATCTAGGTGGCTGTCATTCCCAAGTTAGCCCCGAACACATGTACATATAAGTAAAGTTAAATGTGCTTGGTATGTTGTATAGACATGTACACACACACACACACACACACACACACACACACACACACACACGATATGTATAACAATAATAATTAAAGGAGAGACCATGAATTTGGGAAGGAGGGATAGACCTGGAAGAAATTGAATGGGGAGGGAGAATGGGAGTGATACAGATACTCATCTATGAATTTCCCACAAATAAAGTTATTAAAAACACGCAAATAGTGACACATGGATGCCATTTGAATATCACATTAAATAATGCAACTGGCTGCTAAGGATGAGACTCACTCATGCGATGATATTTGATCAATTATGAAGGTATTAGTAGACATTTGTGGAGAACAGATGGTCTGTTCAACAAGTGGTGCTGTAACAATTGGGATGGTGCCATTAAATTCCTGCCTCACAATTTCCATGAATTCATTCCAGGCAGATCAATAGCTTAAATGTGAAGAGGCCACACTTTAAATCACTTAGCCAAATATTGCAGCAAAATTCGTGACCTCACCACGAAGGCATCTGCTTTAAAGGAGACAATGCTTATGCTTTAATAAACAAGCCAAAGTGGAAAAGGAACTGATAATTTTATTTAAAATCAAATTACAGGAAGCTAATGTAAAATGAAATTGTATTCTGAGGAAAAAAAATTCCAAAAAAATTGTAATCATCTAGGGTATGTAAAGAATAAGAGAGCCAAGCAGTGGTGGCACACGCCTTTAATCCCAGCACTTGGGAGGCAGAGGCAGGTGGATTTCTGAGTTCGAAGCCAGCCTGGTCTACAGAATGAGTTCCAGGAAAGCCAGAACTAAACAGAGAAACCCTATCTCAAAAACAAACAAAACAAAACAAAACAAAACAAAACAAAACAACAAAACAAAGAGAAATATGTTAAGCCAGTAGGAAGGTGGGTAAAGGCAGTGGTGTGCAATTAATACATTCAAGTTGGTCTAAATACCTGAAACTAAACTTTGTTGGGAAAGTACCAATTAAAATCGAGGTGGGCCACATATATACAAAGATATGTCATGATAAATTCATTATAAATTAATATACCATGATAAATTCATTACCTTGGATGCCACCTAACAAATGACTTAGAAAACTGAGGTAGAGGAGGCAACATTAGCTAATTTAAACCTATCTAACCTAAGTAGGGTGAAGTCGTAGGAGAGGGCTTTTTTGTGCTAATCAGAGTGAAGGCTCTGCAGAGGACTTACCCAAACAATAGCTGGGTAATGAGCTGCTGAGATGCCTCTTGTGGATTAACAGTGCAAGCCTGACCATCCAAATTCAGTCACTGGATGACAGGGAGATGTGGAAGGAGAGAGCTGACTCCAGGAGTTGTCCTCTGACTTCCATGTATGTGTCTACTGACATGTCATGCACATGACACAAAATAATACTGAGTTATAAAATTAAATCTACAGTGAGGGTAAGGTTGGGAAAAACCATTACAACTTGATTAAATTTACTATTAAAGCATTAAAACTTCTCTGAAGTTTTTTACAGTAGAACTTGCTAACCAGGGTTAGTACCATGATTGCTTTTCCCCCTGATCTAGGGGAAAATGGTTCTCTTTTGAAGAATGTGTGATATGCCCTTAAGCTCCTTTGTAGCAACCTCTGCCCCTAGATTTTTATTCTCCTCTCTCTGACTTACAATTTGAGTCTGCTTTCTCATTTTTTAACTTGGGGTTAATAAACACTAATTATTAAGTACTGATCAATGTTGTTCTGACTATCAAAATGAAATAAAGAGAAGCCTACATAAACATCAACTCTCATTGTAAAGTTCCATATGTCTTTATGGAATTATGATTTATAATTTGGGTTTTAAAGTTTAGAAGGATTTTTCTTTTCTTACAAGGTCACTAGTTATATAATATAGCTCTCTAAAACACTTGTAAGAAAAAAATGTAACAAATGGCACAAAGAGAAATCAGGAAGGGAGAAGGGTAATTTGTGCTAAGCACAGAGGACTGGACGGACATTTAAAAGTCTACAGAGAACATTCATCCGATAGCCGTTTTACATTCTCTCCCTTCTGCTTACTCCATAAGGTGACACTTTCTTCTCTAGAACTAATCAGAGGAGTACTTGAATTACAAAAAGACATTAAAATTGATAAAAATTAAAATTGATAAAAGATGACGGATTATCTTGTGCATGAATCAGTACACTGGTGCCACACTTTGAATGAACAGCAGGACACAGGACATTTCTGAACCCTCTCCTGGGCATCACAGATGCTCTTGGGGGAATAGCTGCTCATTTCCTGAATAGATTTACTTGATGACTTTTCTCGTTTGATCAAAGGATGAATTGGAAAAATAACAACAGATTGTGATAACTAGAAATACATGAACTTGACAACCTGGAAGAGGAGCAACTGCCAATGGACCAATAGTAATGCGAGAGCGCTGGCACAAGAAATGTGTGTACGAATAAGAAACACAAAGCTTGACATTTAAGTTTAGAACTGGCTGCCTACAAGTGGATTTTGGTAAAAAACAAAACCCCAAAAAACCAAATCCCCCCCCCAAAACCCCAAAAAAACCCAACACTTTTAATTTCCCCAAAGATAATATTCTAATGAAATATTTAGTCAACTGTGTTTATTTGATAATTCTGTGTCTCTCTGTTTTCTGTCTCTGTCTCTGTCTCTCTCACAATGACTATAATGATGATTACAGTTGTATTTTGATTCTGTTATTCCTCAAATGTGAAAACTTTATCCTCAACCTCTCAATGATGAATCATATCTCAAGAAGAGGAAAATCAACTGGAATTCTTGTTCTAGTTTCTTATCAGTATGTGGTTTTGAGATACTTAACATCTTTAAGTTTCTGATGGCTCATTTCTAGACAACAATTAACAAGTTAACAGTGTCATGATAAAATTAAGAAAGACATCTCACAATGTGCTGAGAGTTTATATTTTATGAATTGAGAAAATAAGGTACCCAGTCTGCACATTTCCTTTTTGGGAATTCTTTGGCACTGTGTGTTTGTGTCTTCTGGCAATTGACAGTTTTTATTCATATATTTGATGTTATGTAGAAATATTTAAATAGCTACAGACCAGTGAAGCACGTCTCTCATTATACATGCAAGTAAAGAACCATAAAAATCTCACCTATTCTTCTTGTATGGTAGCTAAAGAAACAAAGGCAGCGGGAGCTGAAGTGAACTTGACAATGCATCAGTAGCTCAGCACAAGAATGGGGTTTGGGGTTCAGTTGTTGTGAGTAGTTCTTAGTGCTAAACTTTCATAATTTCATAAGTACCTATGGTATATTCAGTACTTATCAGTGCTGCTCTGGCACTAAAATTAGATAAAGAGCAGCCTCTGTAAACATCAACTTTCAGTGAAAAGATCCATATGTCTTTACGGAATTACGATTTATAATTTGAGTTTTAAGGTTTGGAAGGATTCTTCTTTCTCAAAGGATAGGAATGAAAGCCAGTGTCCATTGCGTTGGTGACGTTTTATGGGAGCTTCCGAATAATAACTGATTATTGCTATGGACATTTAATGGCGAATAGATCAGAAGCCTCATGCCTAACCAAACAAGTAAACATTATCCAAGTAGAAAGAATTAATTTAAATTTTAGTAAAGCTGTTTGGAATTATTCCGAAAGCTTCTTATGTAAAATCTTTATCTGTTCACCTGAGTCTAGATAATATCTAGGTCTTAAAATACCATTCCATGTGAATGTGGGGTCCTTGCAGATAGTAGAAATCTGTCTATGCTCTATTTGTTTTCATGGTGTCTCAGCATCTCCTGTCATTTCTTATAGAAGCTGGAGACAAGTTACAATACTATTTTAAGAAAGGAGCTGCCTGAAATTTTTTTGTCCATTAGAATAAAGAATATTTCATTGGGTATTATTAACTCTACTGTACACCTCAGTTTCTTGGTGCCTTGTACTTTCTTTGTAAAATAGTTTTAGACATCCCACAAACTAAGTTAAGTGTTGCAAATTGATTCAAGACAGGACAAATTAAGGCAAGTGTTATATGAAACTTCTCGTAAGAAAATATGTTGTATATTTTCCCATATGTGTACATATACACATATGTATGCATACATTTTTGTGCAGAGTGTATGTATATAGAAAGAGACAGAGTCAAAAATGGAGACACATAAGCAGAGAGTAATTTAAGGCTTTGGCTTTTGCCTGAGTCCAAAACTGATGAGGTAGGCTGACTCAAGCAAAAGTTTGAATTCATAGGCAGTCTGTTGCCAGAATTATTCTTTGTTTAGATAAGGAGATAAGGCCACGTTTGCTTTCTTTTAGATTTTCAGATGACTACATTAGTAGACTCATTGTCTATTTATTTAAATGTTTTAGCCAACATACTTTTACAGAAGAAACCAGAGCTCTCTTATTACTATAGGCAGTAAAGCTGATAGATAACATTAATCATGTTACCATCTCAGAGGTTCTGAGCATCACATGGCTTAATGCATCAAGACATCATCTGGCATGTGACACTAATTAAACGTTGTGATTGATCAGGCAGTTAGTCTTTAAGAACAGCATTGGAGAAGGTGACAGCTATCCTCAGCTTGTATAACAAATGACAGGAGACACTGAGTGATTGTGAAAGCAAACTTAACATAAACGGATACTATAAGGCCAGAGCTCCCATTCAAATGTATGTGGACATTTTTTAGATCAAAGGAAACACAATGGAAAAGATTTCTTTTCCTTTTAAGTGCTTTTCTTGGCATTTCTAGAGATGCTGTTCTTCCCAGTGTGTGTGCGTGCGTGTGTGTGTGTGTGTGTGTGTGTGTGTGTGTGCGCCTCATGTAGATGTCAGAGAACAATCTTGAGTGTTGGTCCTCACCTTCCACCTTGTTAGAGATAGAGTCTGCTTATTGATAGTACAGCTTGTGTTAGGCTAGCTGGCTTGCAATCTTCCAGGGATTCTCCTGTTGCCCCAACCCTCATCCCCACAGAAATGCAGGAATTACAGCCTTGAGCTTCGTTTGGGTTTTATGTAGCTTCTGAACTCAGGTTATCAGGCTTGTATGGTGACTTCTTTACCCACTGAGATTAGCCTGTGCTTTGTTCGTTATTTTCCTCGTTTGCTGCTTATGGGATATGGATATAAAATAAAGGTCCTCCTTCGCAAGCCCCAGCAGCACACACTTTCATTATTCAGGCCCTTTCACGTGATGAGGTTCCTTACAACATGAAGAAATTCTTTCCATAACAATAGCAGTTAAGAAAGACATGCAGTTCCTAAGTTGATTCAGCCTCCATGTAAATAAATGAGTCAGGAACATGCGGTGCAGAAGCCTCACCTCCCAGCTTTTGCTGTTCTGTTGAGGGTTCTATCCAGTGCCTATACACATGGGTCTCACTCCTGAAGCTGAGGCCAGGCATCAGCAGTTTCTTGCTCTGACTGCACAGGACTACTACTGTAATCCCCTTCTTCATTAATTGTGAATTTTCCCAAAGCTCTAAATTTTTAAAGGGTCATAATTTATATTCCTTTATAATTCTCTTTCCCCAAACAACCTTCCTGACTTCCAATTTATTTCATGATACTTTAAAACTACTTTTTTAAAAAAGAAAAAATTACAAATGCCTTTGCCTCTTATTTTCCCTCTAGGTTTCAAATCACCACCCCCCTCCCCCCGTGAGTCACATGGGAGCTTGTTTTGTGTATCATCAGTTCTGTGGCATCTGCTGTGAACAAAGCATCATTATTCTGTGTCTTCTCTTTTGTTCCATGCCCTTTCTCTCTCTGTCTTAATAAGACCCTTCAATGTACAAAAATGGATGCTAAGATTGCAGTTGACCCTGGAGTGGGTTCATATACTGTCAGAGCAGAGGAGTTGGTGAAGTTAGCATCATCTTTGAAGAAACTGAAAAAAATGAGGCACATTTGTTTTCAGTGAGGTCAACTCTTCTGACATTTGATGTTGGGCTCCTTCACAGCTCACTCCTCAGTCAATGTTCATTTGGGCTCATTGAGTTGAGGTCCTTTGTCATATGAAACAGTTTCTGAAGAGTTGTGAAAAAATATCTATTCACCTTACACAGTGTACTAACCAGAGAAACAATGAACCCATTCTACACAAGTGTATCTTGGTGAACTAATAAATTAAGCTAAGGTTACTCACAGGAGCATTCCTGAAGGCTTGCCTACAGGAGTATGGACAGTCTATGCTGCTGGAGAAATTGTTTCTCTTCCTAAGCAACTGTTAATAGTCTATGAATCTTTGGAGAGGAGCATGGCCACACATCTCCCTTTCCATGAAGGAAAGTTAATGAGGCCAGTCTTGTCCTGGTTCCCCTAGTGATCAGAGACATTGACAGTGTAAGAGAGCAATGATCATATCGTGCCCAGAGACAGTAGTCTACAAAACTTTCTGTCTCGGAAAAGCTAACTCATATTTGGGAGACTTTCATGTCACTTAATGTGCTGGCTAATTGTTTTTTGTCAACTTGGTATAAGAGGGACCCTCAGTTGAGAAAATGCCTATATTGGATTGACCTGTGGGCAAGTCTTTAGGGGTGTTTTTGTGACTAAAGACTGACAAGGGAGGGCCTGGCTCACTGTATGTGGTGCTACCCTTGGGTATTGGTCATGGGTTATGTCTTAGTTATTGTCCTGTGAAGAAACACACTTACTAAGGAAAACATGTAATTAGGGCTGGCTCACAGTTTCAGAGGTTTAGTTAATTGTCACCATGGTGGGGGAGCATGGTGTAATTCAAGCAGGCATGGTATTGGAAAAGTTGCTGAGCGTTCTACATCTGGATCATCAGGCAGCAGCAGGAGGAGAGAGAATCTGGACTTGAAATGGGCATTTGAAACACCAAAAGCCACCGCCTGTGAGACACTACCTCCAAAAAAGCCACACCCAATTCTTTCAAATAGTGCCACTCCCCGGTGACCCCAGTATTTAAATTTTTGAGACTGTAAGGGAGACCGTTCTCATCCAAACCACTACGGATTGTGTAAGAAATCAGGCTGAGCAAACCTTGAAAAGCAAACTTGTAAATAGCATCTCTCGTCTGCCTCTGCTTTAGGTAAGGGAGGTCCCTGCTTTGAGTTCCTCTCCTGATTTTTCTTAGTGATGGAGGACGACTTGGGGTGTGTAAATTGAACAATGCTTTCTCCTCCAAGTTGCTTTGACTCAGGGTGTTTATCGCAGCAACAGAAACCAAACTAAGTCATTTAACATTTGCAATCTAGGAGCGCCACAGAGAAGGACATAGATTTCCTTAAATACAAATTGGAACACACAGCCTCCCAACGGATAACACATCCTTTAAATCTCATAGTAATGCTAGTAATGTTACTGGTCTCCAGGCCTTTAAAGAATATTTTTTTTTTCTGTGCACTAAACAATAATTTTCTGATAAAGTATACTGAGTGACCCATCTTGGTTTTGCTTTCTGGATTGATGTAGCTACATCCTAGTGGCTTACAGTGTTTGCTGCTATGGACTTTGGCTTTGTTTATTTTCCTATTTTGAATTACACTGGCTAGGACGTTTAATCTCTTGAGTGCAGCACATGACTTGAGGTGGAATCTGTTGCACTTTCTAGTTTGCCTTCTGTCCATTTACAGATGCTCGCCTCTGCACATGCTTGCATGAAAAAGCATAAATTGTAGTCTTTCCATATTTTATCTATGTTCAAATCTGTGTCAGATTCCAAAGTTTTAATTCTAGTCCTCTCCTTGTGTTCTGGAATGCTGTGGATTAATCTCAGGTCTCAATATTGCTAAGCAGACACACCACGAATGAGCTACATGTCTGACCCATTTACTCTACTTTTCACTGTTCTCTAACTACTCAGTCCTACTTGACAGTTTGCTTAGTTTTCCCTGTTAGCTAAATTTTGCAGTACATCCATATTGGTGCATAGAAGGAATACATAATCACTGCATCAATTCTTATGGATATGGAGAGTGATTCTGTAGGTTTGGGTCTTTAAAAAACACAATGCTGGTCTGGTTTTCATACCTTTATGGGAACATTTTAAAAATCCCTTTCATGTTATTAGAAACATAAGATTTCTTGTGTCTGAGCTGCTGCTTCTTGGAGGTGGCCCTCTTCTCATGGAGGCATCCCACTTGACCCTTTTCTTAGGCATGTATACAAGGATGTTGATTCTTGAAGGACATCAGGAATCTTACCCTTCACTGTGACATGACAGAATTTAGATTTTTAAAAAAGATTTATTTTATTTTTACTTGCATATGCATGAATGCCTGTATGTGCCCATGTACATATGTTGATGTCCTTAAAGGCCAGAAGAGGATGTTAGAGATGGAATTACGAATGGTCCTGACTCACTTACCAGGAATGGGTACTAGGACTCTGGTCTTTTGCAAGAACGTAAGTGCTTTTAACTGCTAGGCCATCTCTCCAACCAACCCCGTCAAAAAGTTTAGATAAGATCACCTCACCAAGGAAACAGTATCTCATGACTTTGGCTATATTATGTTAGCTAAAGTGAGTCACCTATTCTGCCTGAACCCACCCTCACGGGGTGGGGGTCATCCGGTGATATGGACTGCAATGCAGAAGACATTGTGCTGTCTCTACCCCACCTTGCCACAGTTCTCATGGGGCCATTGACCAAGGCTAGAAACACATTTCTCAAAGCACAATAGGCAAAAGCTCCTGCTGGGACTGCACCTTCCGCTTGCCATTTTCCTCCCCATTGAGGAAGTGGGAGGAAGGATTCGTCTACTTTGCTGGGGCAGGGTGACAATTTGGGCACAAAATGCTTCATTACCCAGATGAAAGCCTCTTTATAAAGCCAAAGTATGTTTTTTATCCCCCAAAGAAAAATATAGAAAGAAGTCATCTGTTGCTAGGGAAACCACAACCTTTCAGTGTGCTTATTTAGAAAAGAGACATTCGAGAGTCTTCATTGGAGGAGCAGGGATGGTGCATTATGTATTGAGAATAAACAAAGGGAAAAAATCATTCTTTTAAAATAAAAAATTCCATTATCTTTCATCTTGCTAAAAATATTTTATTCTCAGGGGTTCCAATTGAAATTCAGCCCTTTCCTCTCCCTACCAATATTTTTTTTTGTCTCCACTCCTTATAAAACTTTCTTTGAGGTTGTCAGAATCTTTGCATCTGGGCAAAACATCAGAAATGGAAGCAATTCTGGGCAAGCCAGCAAAAAGCCATGCCAACCCGTCATGTCTAAGAAGCCACAGGATCTCCCCCGTGTGCCCACATTACACCAGGGGGCTCTAAGCTTAGCATTTTAGGCGGGTTTTCAGTGCTCTTAGTACATCAAAAGATTGTGAACAACTGCTCAGATGGTTATGTTTTTGTCCAGGCTGTGATTTGCTTCCTGCTTTTGAAAAGGCAGTTCTATTTCCAGGCGACTGAAATTTGAGCTTAAGCAGTTTGGTGCGGATTGGTTTCAAGTTCTACATCTAGAAACTTCCTAGCATCATGGCCCCTTCTTTGTTGAACAGCAAAACACTTCTGCTTCCAGTGCTCTGGAGAGCAGGCTTACAGATCTCCAATCTGTCATTCTAGACCATTATACTTTCTAAGACCCAAGGAACTTTAATTTAGACTCTCTTCAGAGATCTTTCCTCACAAAACATGAAGACGGGCAGAATGAGGGTAGAAATAAGTAGTCGAGAACTTTCTGAAATAGTGCTATTCAACAGTTCCTGGCTGGGCATATAAGACCAGGTTGACTTTCTGACAATTACCTGTGGAAGGATCATTTGCAGTCAGCCATGGTCTGAATGTGAAATGTCCCCCAGAGATGTGAGTGCTTGAGCATTTGGTGTCCAGCTAGTGGCTGTTTTGAGAGGTTGTGGAACCCTGGAGACTGTGGTCTCATAGGCTTGTGGGGGTGGTCCTTTAAAGGTTATTATAACTGTCATTGGTGTCCTGATCCATCAAGATGTGAACAATCTCACTACTGACTGAGGTGTCACTCCTTCCAAGCAAAGGTAGACAGTTTCAATATACCCTCTCCTCCCTTTAGTTGTGTCTGGTAGATACGCTATCATAGCAATGAGAAGAACAGATAATATTCAGTCTAAAAGGGAAGAGAAAATGCGGTTGAGAATTGAGGAAAATGCTACCATGCCTGTCTTTGTATGTAGAGTGTAGGAACATAGTTTTCTAATATAGGAAAACTATTCTGAAGGGGGTGCCCTCTTTCAAGGAAGAGGTTGCAAGTTGCTGAAAGTCATTGTCACTCTGTCAGGATAGGACCAGGAAGGGTGTTAACCAGGAGTACAAGCAGTCAGTCCACATCTCAGCAGGCACAATATTGTGGTGTTCTGACCAATGTGAAGAGTGACAGTCAGTCAACAAAAGTGCTGTTGGGGCAATTCTTCTTGTAGTCCCCACAGCTTTCACACACTTATTTGCTTAGTGAGTTCAGGCCAGCATGGGTGAAAGATATTTTATTCATCATTGTAGTGCCAGCATGAACGTCAATAAATTCAACCTTTTAAGGCCTTTTCTAAAAAAAAAAAAGTGTCAAAAATTGGATATGGCTGCAGAAATAAAAATACAACATCTGAAATGATTGCAGCCATAGTTAAGAAATCGACATTCTATTGAGAACTATAAACCTAAAATAATACCAGTAAAGGCGCACTTTTCAGTCTAACTTTAAGACATTAAGATACAATATTTAAAGAGGCAGTCTGAATTACTGTTTTACCTTAGTTGTGTGCATTGCACTAGGAAAAACTGCTGGACTGCTTTCCCAATGACAACTTAAATTTACAACATCCTACAAGAAAATGGTGTATTAGCTAAATTTGTCTGTCTTAGTCAGGGTTTCTATTCCTGCACAAACATCATGACCAAGAAGCAAGTTGGGGAGGAAAGGGTTTATTCGGCTTACATTTCCACATGGCTGTTGATCACCAGAGGAAGTCAGGACTGGAACTCAAGCAGGTCAGGAAGCAGGAGCTGATGCAGAGGCCATGGAGGATGTTCCTTGCTGGCTTGCTTCTCCTGGCTTGCTCAGCCTGCTCTCTTATAGAACCCAAGACTTCCAGCCCAGGGATGGCACTACCCACAAGGGGCCCTACCCCCTTGATCACTAATTGAGAAAATGCCCCACAGCTGGATCTCATGGAGGCACTTCCTCAACTGAGACTCCCTTCTCTATGATAACTCCAGCCTGTGTCAAGTTGACACACAAAACTAGCCAGTACATTGTCCAAAAGAAAATGTGAGAAAAAAGGTGTAAGTTACTGAATACTATATGGAAAAAATATTTAAAGACATATTTTATATGCATCTCTCTCTCTCTCTCTCTCTCTCTCTCTCTCTCTCTCTCTCTCTCTCTCTCTCTCTTTGTGTGTGTGTGTGTGTGTGTGTGTGTGTGTGTGTGTGTATGTGTGTGTGTACGTGGGGAGGCCAATAGAGGGTGTTAGATTTTTGGAACCAGGGGTATAGGTGTCTGTGAGCCACCTGACATGGTTTGGAAAATAAAACTCTAATTCTTACGAAGAGCAACAAACACACTTAACCACTGAGCAATCTTTCCATCTCCCTTTATGGATCACTTTTATTCAGAAAACACAAGAAACACAAGTGTTTTAATAAAGCAAACATGCTACTATACTCACTAGCTTTATTAAAAATTATTGGATATAATATAAAACATCATGCTGTAAACAAGTCCATTGACTTATTAGCTGAACACTGAATGATTACACAATCATGTTTAAAAGTTAAAGACAACAGCCTGGTCTACAGAGAAACCCTGTCTTGAAAAAAACCAAAAAAAAAAAAAAAAAAAAAAAAGTTAAAGACAAAATGATAGTACCAAACAGTAAATATCAAGAGGTATGAAGCTTTTGGAGGGGAAACTGGGAAAGGAGGTATCATATGACATGTAAATAAAGAAAATATCTAATTTTAAAAAAGAGGTATGAAGCAGCAATCTGAGAATTCTTTCCCTGATGGGGAGCCCTAATTTTAGACAGGCACAAAAAGCAGTCAGGAGGAAGCAGTAACTTCTCCATAGATGCTTAAGCACATAAAATGCAGGAAGAGAGCCACAGGATATCTTGGGAAGATGGCCTGGAGGATCAATGGGAATGGTCATATTTCCAGATGTTCTGAAACTTTAGATGGCTCATGAGAGGATCAAGGCATTTCAGGCATGGAAACAGTTCTAGCAGCCTCTGGTGCTCATCTCTGAGGGAGGCCGGAGGGCACAGCACCTGTGTTTGGTGACTGCTTGACACCCCTTCCTTTTGACTAAACACAATACTAAATTCACGGTAGTGCCTATTTCTCTCATAGGCGTCCTCACTGGATGAGTATGTAAGAAACCTCTAGCAAAAGCAAAGGGCTCTGGTGAGAAAAGGGTTCCCATCTTTCTCTTCCTGGATCACTGGAACTGAAAGCCATCTGACAGAGGTAGGCCACTGCAGACTTTGAGTTTATTACCAAAAGCTGCGTTTTAAGCCCCATTCACCTAATCCTTTTCCGGAACCCTTCCAAGTTAATAGGAAGGACAGCAGCCCTCCCAGGTACTTGGTACTGATTAGAGGGGCTGCTTCTTTGTGAATAATTTAAATACTGGAAGGGATTGTTCCCCACTGAGGAACATGGATTCTCAGACCAGGGCCTCCTGCTCAAGTGGAGCATGTAATATGTTCTGAAGAAAGAGCCTTTGACACTTGACCCTCTGCACTGTTAGTATGCAATATCCACATCGCACACCCAGTATGATGCAGCTGCTGGAAGGCACACATGTTCCATGGATGGTTCATTCTTTTCTTCAGGGTCCTGTGCAGAGCAGACACCTTGTGAGGTCCATATAATGAAGAAGATCATTTCCCTAGAATCCATGAATGACCCATATAACTCGTTCCAGGCTAAGATTGACGCCTTAGAGAGATTACTACCAAAGAAGCTAGCCTTGGCCAGGATGGTGCTCATGGCTAGAACTTATATATACATTATAGACAGCAGGCAGGAGTCTAGCTCACTGAAAACAATGCTTCTATGAAGGATAATTCTTTCAGTAGCTACATCCTGTCTATATCCCGTATGAATCACATTCAGCCTACAGGTTGGTTGTACTCCCATATAGTATGTGGATGTTTTCTGGGTGGATGTCAATGTACAAAGTTGTTTAACACACAGAAGTGCTACCTCCTTGGAGGTTTTTAAGGAAGGCTCACATACATGTCCATACTGGTGGTCTTCACACTTCAAGGAGCAGTCCATGATTTTTGAAGACTCCATTAGTTTCTGATAAGTGAATTGCTAGTCAAGCCCTAGATTAATTCAGATGAAGTAATTCCTGGTGTCCATGGCTCCTGGGCTGTGAACAGTGCTCCAGGATGAACATCATCCTGTCATGTAAATGCCCCCCCCTGTGGCTGTGAGAGCTGAGATGCTGGCAGCCCAATGTGCCTATTTTAAATATACTTCTTTAATAACTGAAGACTCAAACATTTTGTTTAAAAACCCTGAGCTGAAATGATGATCTTTGAGTCACAAGACATGGGAAGTATGGTATGTTATTGTAGCACTCTAGGTTGTAGCACTGGGTAGGACACAAAAAAAATTAGAGCCACTCTGTTTGATAGGATTGCATGCCAGCAAGGCAGATGTATATATTTTTTATTTTCCCATATAATACACCTCCATCACAGTTTCCCCTCCCTCCACTCCTCTCAGACCCCAATCTCCCTGAGATTCACTTATCCTCCCTTCAGAAAAGAACATGTCCCTAAGAGATGTCAACCCCTACATGGCATAATAAGTTACAATAAGACTAGGGTTAAACTCATATATCAGGGCTGGGAAAGGCATTCAGTAGGAGGAAAACGGCATGGAAAGAGTGTGAATGAGTCAGAGATAGTCCTTTTTCCACTGTTAGGAACCACACAAAACACCAAGCTAACAACAAAAACATATTGGCAGTGGACCTAGTCACATATTTGCACAGATCTATTTAGGCCACGTTAGTCTCTGAGCCACTATGAGCCTGGCTTAGTTGATTTTGTGGACTGTATTCTCCTGGTGTCCTTGACCACTCTGGCTCCTGCAATTCTTGCTCCTCCTCTTCCCCAGGTTTCCCCTAGCTCCAAAGAGAGGGACTCAATGGAGATCTCCATTTTCACCCTCTTTCCACCTATTATTTGGCTGTGGGTCTCTGCAGTGGAGGAAGCCTCTTAGATGATGATCTGGCTAGATACTGGTTGATCTATGAGTATAGTAGAAGATCTATCTTTGGATCATTTTCTTCTTTTTTTAACCTCTTACTTTAATTATTATTTTCTATTAGATATTTTCTTTCTTTACATTTCAAATGTTATCCCCTTTCCTGGTTTCCCCTCTGAAAACTCCCTACCTATACCATCCCCCATTTCCCTGCTCACTAACCGACCCACTCCTGCTTCCCTGTCATGGCATTCTCCTACACTGGATCATTTTCTTGATCTTTTCTATCCTAGGTCTCTGAGCTATTAAGCCTCTGCTTTCTAGTCATTCAAGAAATGTTGGGCATGGGATCCCTTTTGTGGTCTGGGCCTCAAATTAGACCAGTCATTGGTTGGCCATTCCCACAAATTCTGTGCCTCCATTGCTCCAGTATACCTTGTAGGTAGGATATATTGTAAATTAAAATTTTTGTGACTTTTGTGACTGGCCTGGTGTCCCATGTCCCACTGGAAGTTGCCTGGTTATAGAAGATGGGTAGATATCCTCCTTTTTGGGATCCTTTGCTAGGGTCACCCTCATAGAATCCCAGATTTCTACTGCATTAGCTTTCCAAATCCCTCTCAAATACCCTCTATTTGAAGTCTTCTCTCCTTGTATTCTTCCATCCCCCAGGACCTGATCCATTCTATTTCCATTCCTACTCACCCTAAGTCCACCTGCAAATCTATTCTATTTCCCCTTTCCAGGGAGATCCATACATCCCCCTATGACCTCTCCTTGTTATGTAGCCTCTCTGGGTCTATGGATTGTGGCATGACTATCATTTCCTTAAAAGCTAATATCCACTTATGAGAGAGTACCTATTATGTTTGTCTTTCTGGGTCTGAGTTACCTCACTTGGGATAATTTTTTTCTAGTTCCATCCATTTACAGCAGATATAGTTTTTGAGCTCTTCTTTTACTGTGAACCTGACAAGCTACTCAGAATTTTTTTTTGTCAGTTTCATATATTTCTATGTTGCTAGGAGATAAAAAAAAATCAAGAAAGTTTTTCTTTTAAGAAATGGGCAAGAATAATTGGAAGCACTTCCCTGTGGTTAGCCTTGTTCTGCCTGAATGTAATGGGATGCATGCAGTAGTGGTAAATTGACCCAACAAACATTTTCTAGTAGTTTACCAACCTACTATTTTAGTTGAATCTGAAGTCCATGTTACTCTCTGGGCGAAGCCATTTTATAAACCCAGAAATGAGAATTATAGCTTTGATATAATCTTAACAAGCAATTCAAGGGAAATCATTGCAGTTCAAGTAAAGCATGTCTTCAAGCAGGAAGTTAAGCTCGCTAATGGATTGGTCATAGTCACTTTGTTTTTTTTAAAGTAGATGGAAAGGAAAGTCCTCATTAGATTATTTAGAAATCGTGATGTATGTGCATCGGAGATTAAATCACCTGCAAGGTTTTCATGCTGTGCTATCGTAGGGGTCAAGGAATTAGAGTCTGCACTGAGGATCTTAACAAATCTATTTCAAAAGCACATCATCTTGTTCTTCAACTGCCTACACTGCTGCTGGTGTGGTGGCCTTAAAAATAGCTTCACCAAGACTTGAGAGACATCTTAGTAGGTAAACTCTTTGCTGCATGAGCCCAAGAGTCTGAGTTTTAACTTCCAGCATCCACATAAAAAGGAGGTGTGGATGCATCTGCCCAATAACCTTGGCAATGGGGACTGTACTGATAGGTGGGTCCTGGGAGCTCCCTGAGCAGCCACTTCAACCAAATGGATGAGATCCAGGTTCAATGAGATCTGTCAAAAAAACAAGGTCAGCAATGACAGAGAAAGATATGCTATGTTGACATTTGGCTCTCTCACACAGGGACAGGGGAGTATACCCACATGTTTACCCAAACACACACACACACACACACACACACACACACACACACACACACACAC
>JADRCD010200035.1:32312-43776 GCA_019843815.1 Montemys delectorum
CACACACACACACACACACACACACACACACACACACACACACACGTTAGTAAGACTACAGTATGGTGGTAGAACCACTGTCCAATACACAATAGTGATCAGCCCACTTTTCTCTTCCACTGAATCATAGTTCTTTTAGGAACTCATTGTTATAAATGGTCTTGTTTGGTCCTGACTTTTTCATATGAAGTTGAATCATTTGTATAATCCAAATAGTTCTAACTCACATTTGCTTGCATGTCTGATCACTCTAAGTTATCCTTACTCATTTATTATGATTTTGCAGTTAGGTGAATGGTAATTGAAGTGATGGAAAATCAGGAAGCCAACTTGAGAAGCCATTGATTTGGAAACATTTAGAACTTTGAACACTTGACTATTCAACTGTCAATTTTTTTCCCTGTAGCCTTCTGATAATTTCTATGATATAATGTCTTATGCTTTTTTATTAGTTTGAAGGATGAGATTTTGCATATGTGCAGTATATGCATATTTATGTGTTAGTATGTGTGCATGTGCATATACAGGTGTGTATACATATGTGTGTATACATATGGAAACCAGAGGTTGATGTTTTTGATGTTGAGTATCTTCCTTTGTGGTTCTCCACATTATTTTTGGGGAACAGGTCTCTCACTGAACCTGGAGCTCACTGATTCTCTATGACCAGTGAGCTCCAAGGATCTTCCTGTCTCTTATTGTACAGTGCTAGGGTTCCTGGAGTATAATGGTTATTGGTTGTTTAAAGCTTTGTGCTCCATGGAACTTATGTAACAACCATTCATTTGTGTATAGAAAGAAAACTTCTTAGATTACTGGCAAACAAATGAGCCCAGACATGCCACAATAGAACTTCATTTATAAAAATCATGTGGTAGCCTGGTTTTGGTTCTCAAGCTGAAAAGTTAGGCACCAACTATGTGTTCTAAGAAAAACTTAAAAATCCCATAGCTATACAATATTCTCCCATCTCTGTGTATGTATTTCTAACCCAAGACACTATACATGCTAGCCCCATGGACTACTGTTGAACTATACCCCTAAAAATTCTTTTTCTTTTCTTATTCCCAAATTCTGAGGGGAAAGAACTCATAGGATGAGCCCTTATCTTTTGACTAAGAATATTTCAGTTCATGGATTATATGAAAATTTGCTAGTACTAATTGGTGGTAAGTAATAAAGCAAAAAGCAAAATGATTTTTTTTTAGTTGAAAAAAATTATAAAATGTCCAAGAAATAACTCTCACATAGTTCAAAGAATAGATATAACTGATTTGTCAATATCAAACACTAAAAGTGATCAATTTAGATCACTACAGTCAGGGAGTCTACTAAGTGGAATAAATTACGCAGCCTATTAATTCAGGAATTAGCTAATGTTATGTAAACTTCTCTAGTTATTGATACTATCATTTGCATCATGGCCAATAGAAAAGATAATTTGCCTTTGGATTTGGCCTCTCAGCTATTCAAATAAGACCTAAAACCCTAAAGGACAATTCCTATTTTAGAGACACAATGTGTCATTTGAATTTACCATCAAGAATTTATATTGCTGAAAGTGATAGGAGTTTCCAGGGCTCTTCTATTCTGGAACTGTCAATCTGAAAAGCCTTATAACTTTCTCAATTGCCAAAAAGCTGAGGAAATCAGGTTAGAGATTGCAAAACCTGAGTAGAGCACAGATAAGAAAAAGTTATGTAGAAGAAGGAAGGACAATTTTATTGAACCTGGACACCACTTCCCAAGCTCAGGGAACAGAATAGAGAGAGCAGTTCTGTGTGTGGGTAGAGGATAGAAAAATGAGCACTCAACTTTGCCAAAGATGCAACTCTAGACTCTATTAGTGAGTCCTTAGAACTAGCTCACACTTGAGGTTCCAGGCTTGAGGCTCACTTCAGCAGTAAGCTTGTCTTAGTGGCCTAAGGACCCATATTCACCATGGTGCTAGTTTGGCCCCACTGAATTGAAGCTCAAGATTGGCTCTTGCAGACCCAGACTCCTAGCCAGCCTTTATAGACCACCCAAGCCTACCCTTTAGACTCAAACTTTAAGATTTTTGGGTCCTAAGTTTCTCCAGCATCAGATTATCTTTATGGGCACAATGTGCAGTTGTGTCACTAGATTGATCTAGGCTTGAGATCCATCATCATAGATCAAAGTTAAAAGTCTATCCTCATGGATCCTGTTCCTTGATCTACACCAATGGACCTCATTACATTTTGTTCTCCACGGACCTGTAAGATACAAGTGCTCAGATATAAATACAAACTACGCATCCATTGGCAGATGAAGAAAAGTATGCATATAACAATATTTGGGAGCGATAAAATATATAACTTACCATATATTACCTTTGGTAATAATATGCTAAGTGAAATGAGGCAGAAAGAAAAAGGTAAGTACTGAATGATCTCACTTATGTGTAGGGTCCTAGAAAAGTCAAACTCAGAAGTAGAGAAGGAATCTCATGTCTTCCAGTAGCTGAGGAAGGGAGAGATGAGAAATTTTGGTTAGGACAATGAGTAAGTTCTACAGATATGGCAAACAGCATGGGGGCTACAACTACTGATATGATATGCTGACAAATGAAAAAAGTTCTTAAATGTTCTCACTACACCCATATACAATTAAGTGAGTCAGTGTTTAGGGTATTTCACCTGATAGAAATGATTGATTCACAATGTATATGCGCATGAAAACATCATATCATTTGCTCTAGATGTATATATTTTTTGCTAATTATACTTTTAAAAAGCTCTGTGGTTGTGAATTTATGGTGCTACTGGGGAAATAAATAAGTGTTAATAAATTAAGTTGCTTGAGGAAAACCAGGCAGTTTGCCAAATTAAAACAAAACAAAACAAAAACCCCTGAAATCAAATACAGGAAAAGCCTGAAAATTTTTGATGCTATTTTTATAACTATTTTATTTGGTCTTAAGTCTTTATTTCAAGAACAAAATCTATGATATATTGATTCCAGAAGTCCCCCACTTTAGTTTTTTATAATTTAAATAACAAGTATATCAATCAGGTTAGTGTAGGTGTGAGGAGGAAGAGGCAACTGGTATAAAACTTAAAGATAATAAAATCACTATGCCTGGCAACCTAAATAAGAATCTCACAGGTTCAATGAGACCTGGGAAGCTAACCAGAAATGTTTGTTAATTGTCCCACCATTGATCCTCCATTGTCACCCTATTGTTTTCCCCATTGTGATCCCCTTGTTTCCCCAAATGTCCCCACATTATTCCACACATTGTTTCCCTCATTGTCCTCCATTTTTCCCTTATTGTTCCCCCCACTGTCTTTCACATTGTCACATCACTGTCCCTCGATTCGTCTCCTTTTGTTCCCCAGATTATCCCCCTCAATGTCCACATATGGTTCCTCATTGTTCACCGATGATTTCCCCAGGTTCCACCATTGTTCTTCCCATTGTTGCCCCCATTTCCCCCACATGTCCCTTGATTGTAATACCATTATCCACCCTCCCATTTGTTACCCATTTATTTCCTCATTGTGATGCCACTGTTTTCCAAAATGTCTCCCCACTGTTTTAATCATTATTTCCCCAATTTTCTCTCCCATTGTCTCACCATCGTCCCATAATTGTGCCCCCCATTGTTTCCCACATTGTTCCCTTCAATATCCACTCATGGTTTCCCCATTGCCCCCCCCATTTTTGCCACTTTGTCCCACCATTGTTCCACCCATTGTTACCTCCATTGTCCTCCCAATTTTTCCTTATTGTCCCCCAATGTTTCCTCTATTGTCTTCCCATTTTTCTTCCACTGTTTCCCCATTTCTCCCCGTTGTCACACTATTTTTCCATTTTTCTTATTGCCCTCAATTGTCCCACCACTATTCCCCCATTGTCACCCCATTGCTTCCCACATTGTGAGGCCATTGTTTCCCCAAATGTGCCCCCATTGTTCCTCTCATTTTTTTCTCCCGTTGTTCCCCTATTGTCATGTCACTCCACTGATTCCCCATTGTCTCTCCCATTGTTTCCTCATTGTCCCACCACTGTTCTCCCATCATTGCTCCCCTCATTGTCCTCAAAAGGTTCTCCCCTCATTGTCCCATGCATTGTAGTCCTATTGTCCCCCTATTACCCCACTACTGTTCTGACATTGTTCCCTGTTGTCTTCACACTGTTCCTCCTATTGTCTCTCATTGCCTTCTCATTATCTCACCATTGTCCTCCATAGTTTTCATTGTCCTACTATTGTCCTTTCATATTTTCCTCATCATTCTTCCATTGTTCCACCACTGTCCTAGCATTGTTCCCCTTCTGGTCTACCCACTGTTCCCTGTAGTCCTCCATTGTCCCCCCTTTTGTACTACTATTGTTCCCCCATTGTCTTTCCTATTTCCTTCTTAACTGTCCTACCATTGTCTCATCACTATTCTCCCACTGTTTCCAACATTGTTCCCTTCAATGTCCTCAAATGCTTCTCTAAGCATTGTCACCACCATGGTTGCTCCATTGGCCTATCATTGTTACCCCATTGTCCTCCATTGTCTCCCCATTGTCAGCTATCATTCCCCCTTGTCTCCCCATTATCTCACTATTTTCCCCCATTGTTTCCTCATTGTCCCTCCTTTGTTTTTCCATTGTTCTCCCTGTTGTTCCTTTCATTGTCTTCTCATAATTCCTCCCCAATTGCTGCTCCCCGTTGTTCCTCTATTGTCCCCCATTTTCCTTTAATTGCTCTCCTATTGCCTCCCTATTGTTCCTCAACTAGCTTCCCATTATACTCCCCAATTGTCTTCATTTTGTTCCCTTCATTGTCCCACACTTTGCTCCCTCATTGTTCTAATAATTGTCCTTTCATTGTTCTCCCATTGCTCCCCTCTTGCCCTCTATTGCTTCCACAATGTTCCTTCATTGTCTTACTTTGTCCCCTCAGTGTCCTCCCATTGTTCTCCCATAGTTCCCCAAATGTCACCCCATTGTTCCTACATTTTCCTCCACTGTCCCTTCATTTTCCCACAGTGTTTTCCCTCATTGTCTGCCATTGTTTCCTCAACTGTCTCCCCATCTCCATTGTCCTACCAGTGATCCCCCATTGTTCCTCCATTTTTTATCCAATGTTCACTCCACTATTCCCAAATTGTTTACCAAACTATACCTTAATTATTCTCCCCATTTTTACCCCATTGTCCTTCCATTGTTCTCTCATTTCCTCCCCCATTGTGCCCCCATTAATCTCTCCATTGTCCTCCCTATTGTTCCCCCATTGTCACCCATTGTCCTCTTATTGTTCCCTTCATTGTCCTCCTCCATTGTTCCCTTCATGGTCCCCCATCGTTTCCCCCACGGTCCCCACCACACCCTTGCTCTCCTCATTATCTTCATATGGTTCCCCTCCATTATCCTCCAACTGTACTGTCCTTTCCCCCATTTCTCTCCATTGTCCCACTAATGTTCCCACATTGTTCCCCCATTATTTCCTGAATTTTTCCCATTGTCCCCCATTGTTTCCCCAAATATCCCCTCATGATTCCTGCCATTGTTCTTCCATTTTTCCCTCATTGTTCACCCCATTATCCCCTGGTTTCTATCTCTTTGTTCCACTATTGTTTTCCCCATCATTTCCGAATTGTTCCCCCATTGATCCCCTCATTGTTCCTCCAGTTCCCCCACTAGCTTCCAATTGTTTCCCTCACTGTTTCTCCTATATTCCCCAATTGTTGCCACAGTTTCCCCCATTGTTCTGCCCATTGTCTCCCCTTGCTTTTCACATTGTTTCCCCAAATTTCCCCTATTGTCTCCCCCATTAGTTCCCAGTGTTTCCCCCATTGTTAACAGGATTGTTCTTCCCATTGGTCCCCTATTTTCCAACCATTGTCCCTAACTATTGTTCTCCCCATCCCCCTCCATAGTTCTCCCATTGTCCTCCCATAGTTTCTTCATTGTCCCCCCATTTTCCTCCTTGTTTCCCCTATGATCCACCATTGTCCCTTCATTGTTCCTTTCCCTTCATTTTCCCCAATTTTCCCCATTGTTTCCTCTGTTGTTGACCCCATCATTTCCCTGTTGTTGACCCCATCATTTCCCTATTGTTCCCCCAATAGCTTCATTGTTCCAACATTGTTTTTCCAATTTTTCTGCCAATTGTCTCTCATTGTCTGCCCATTGTGTCCCCCATTAGCTTCCAATGGTTCCCCCATTTTCCTCCCATTGTTCTCTCTATTTTCTCTCATTCTTCCCCCATTATCTGTCCATTGTCCCCTTTGTTTCTCACATTTTCCCCTACTGTCTTTCTATTGTTTTCTCTATTTTCTCCCCATTATTTCTCCATCATTTCCCTATGTTTCCCTCCATGGTTCCCCCATTTCCCTCCCATTGTCTCCTCCATTTCTTCCTATTGTTTCTGTCATTTTTTGGCCAATTGTTCCCACATAGTTACCCCCATTACTCCTCCTTATTTTCCCTTTGTTCTCCCCATTGTCATCCCCATTGTTCTCCCATTGTTTCCTCATTGTCCTACTCTTGTTTCCCCCATTGTTTCTCCTTTCTTTCTCCTTCATTGTGCCTCTTATCTTTTCTCCCATTGTTTCCCTCATTGTTTACACCACCATCCCCCTATTATTCCCCCATTTATTCCCCTATTTTTCTCATTCCTCCCATTAGCTTTCTCATCTCCCCCACTGTTTTCCCTATTGTTCTCCCATTGTCCCCCATTGTTCCCCCATTGTTCCTCCTATTAGCTTACCATGCTTCCCCTCATTGTTCCCCCATTGTCCCTCTATTGTCTTTCTATTTTCCTCCCATTCCCTCCACTCATTCTCTCCCCATTGTCCCTCTATTGTCTTTCTATTTTCCTCCCATTCCTGCCCACTGTTTTCCCCATGGTCCCTCCCTACTTTTTTACTCCAATGGACCCCCATTATTTTCCACATTGTTTTCTCCATGGCCCCCCTTTCCCCCTTGTATTCTTCCTCTGTTGTCTATCTTTCCCTCCTCATATTTTTCCCCATTATCCTCCCCTTTATTCCCTTCATTGTTCCCAATTTCCCCCATTGTTCCCCTCATTAGTTTCCCAGTGTTCCCCTTATTGTTCATACTATTATTTCCCTCATTAGCTTCTCATCGTTTCCCCCTTTGTTTTTCCATTTTCTTCTTATTTTGCCCTATTATTTCCCTCATTTTCCCCTCACTAGCTTCCCATTGTTCCTCCCATTAGCTTTACATTGTTTACCCTATTGACCCCCACTATTTGCCCATTGTTCTCCTATTGCCCCCATTGTCCCTCTTTTGTCCTTCTATTTTGCTCCATTCTCTCCCTCACCATCTTCTTTGTCTCCTTCATCTTTCTGTTTCCATATCTCAATTCTGCATAGGAATGAAAATATGAAATATTTGTCTTTCTAAATCTGTTTCTTTTCTCTTTACATGTTTTTTATTTTGTTGTTTTGCCTTTTGTTTTGCTTTATTTTACATAATACTCTTAGGTGTCCTGGGACTCGCTATATAGGCCAGGCTGTCCTTAACCTCTTAGAGATCTGCCTCCTTCTGCCTTTTGAGTTAGGATCTTTTGCATTTTGCGTTTTCATTGATTGTGTCAATGTTTTCTATGGTATGTTCTGTACCTGAGATTCTCTCTTCTATCTCTTGCATTCTGTTGGTGATGCTTGCACCTATGGCTCCTGACTTCTTTCCTAGGTTTTCTATATCTAGAATTCTCTCCCTTTGCGATTTCTTAATTGTTTCTACTTCCATTTTTAGATCCTGAATGATTTTATTCAATTCCTTCACCTATAATTCTTTAAGGGATTTTTGTGTTTCCTCTTTAAGGGCTTGTACCTGTTTACCTGTGTTCTCCTGTATTTCTTTAAGGGAGTTATTTATATCCTTCTTAAAACCCTTTATCAGCATCATGAGATATGATTTTAAACTTGAATCTTGCTTTTCTGGTATGTTAGGGTATCCAGGACTTGCTGTGGTAGGAGTATTGGGTTCTGATGATGCCAAGTCATCTTGGTTTCTGTTGGTAAGATTCTTGCATTTGCCTTTCACCATCTGGTAATCTCTAGTGTTAGATGTTCTTGCTGTCTCTGGCTGGGGCTTGTTCCTGCTGTGGGTCTGTCAGCACTCCTGGGAGATCATCTCTCTCCTGGCAAGACCTGTGCACAGAGGGATTTGGATCAGCCTTACCTCCTGGGTACAGATGGATGTAGGAAGGCCCCTGTCCTAGCTGCTCTGCCACTTCTGTGGCCTGTGCCTCCTGGCTGGTCCTGCCTTAGATAGTCACTGGAGAGAGAAAATGGTGATCTCACCTGAGTCCCAGGGTCAGAGCACTTCCTGGAGTCCAGCTCTCTCCTGGCAGGAAAGGGGCACAGAGGGCTGTGGAACAACCCTATCCCCTGGGTACAGATGGAGGCAGGAATCTACTTCTGCTTTTGAATTTTAGGATTAAAGGTGTGTCCCTATGCCCAGCTCTTCTCTTTACATGTTAATTTTTAATTTCCTTAATTTTTCATACACATTACAGAATTTCCTCCATCTCCTGTTTTCTATTATGTGAGACAGAGTAGCCCAGGGTAGCTGGAACTCACTATATAGTTGGAATAATCTTGAATTCCTGATCTTGTCTTTCAAATTCTGGAAATGTTCTATCCAAACCTGCCATAATTCCACATATTTTAATCCCAAATAATTTTTCATTTGTCTCAAAATCATGAAATTCATTTGCTATTTTCTTTAATTAGTCATTTAAACTTACATTTTCAGCCTTCTAGTAGTAGTTAAAAGGGATATCATCTCAAATTATTGCTATATTTCTCTTCAAGTCAGTTCATTAAATAATCAACATGTAGCAATGACTCAGTTATTTCACAGACTTGAAGGTTTAACTGTTGTATAAACAAATACCTCAAGCAGCTAAGACTTCTGCAAAGAGCAATTACCAACCTCAGAATAGACTATATGTCAGAGGACAGTTTGAGAAAGTGACATTTTCCTTGTCTGTAGCAGAGCCATCTATACAATATGTGACTGACTTAATTGCCATAACCATGAGACAGCATTCAGGGAACTCAGCTTTTCTACCTCCTTAGACTTGTAGTGGCATGATTCTTTATTTCAACTTGGTCTATAATTTATTAAGTGTACTTAAACAAACAATTTTATATCTATTTATATCTATTAATCTATCCATCATCTATCTATCATCTATTTACCATCTATGTATCCATTCACCTATTTATCGATCATCTATTAATCTTCCTCTAGAATACATGTATATACAAATATAAAATATATATTTTTACCCATGATTGTTTTTATACTTTAAATTAAAAAACTAATATCTATTTGTGTGTGTGTGTTCTGTTTATATTCTGGTGAGCGTATGTGCTTAAGGTCACAGGAAAATTTGTGGAAACCAGTTTTCTCCTTTCACCTTATAACTCCAAGGATGAGAACTCAAGTCATTCAGTTTGGTGGCAAGTGCCTTTATTTGCAGAGACATCTCATTGACTGTTTTATTCTTAACTAGTATGACATATTCAAGGTAAAGTTGTTATTACTGTATATTTTTAAACTTTAACACTTAAAACTATTTAAGTTATCCTTGTACGATAAAGCTACATGATCATTTATCTTTCTTCAACTCTTGTTAACTTCTGACATTTTATGATTGATATAATAAGCTCACAACAAATATCAAATATAACAGACCCATATGTGTCACTAGTAGAAGTGTATAACTTACAACAGATGGAGGTGAGCCACAGAGCACATCTTCAAAGCAAGGAGGGTGGCTCTCTAACAACTTTCTTTTTTTTTTTTTAATTTCTTAAAACTTTTATTGCATTATGATGAGAAAAGTTACATGATTTCAATTTATCGGAATTTGTTAACATTTAAAAACATATTTTAAGTAAATAGAATTAAAGCACATTCTTGTTTCCCTTTTGTACCCCACTCCTCCCATAGACCCCCCCTTCAATACCTACAATATCTTTTTTGTCATATTCCTTAAAATTTATAAAATATTATAACAATACAAATAATTATTATAAAAGTTGTTTGATATAAAACGACAATCAATTTAACAGTCTTATGTAGATGCTCGTCCACAGCAATAGTGAAAATACATTTTTCTCAATATAAATTTTAAATAACTCCAAACACTTTAACTGTATACTTCAAAATAACACATCACTACTGGTATTTTCCTAAATGAACATAAATATATAAAGTTTTTTTGTTTGTTTTGTATTTAGTAGAGTTTAAAATCTTGGCTCTTTCTGTGGTACAAACCCAAAATAAGAACAATTTTTAGACATTGGATTTCATTGTAATAAGGCTGTACTTCAATGACCCTCATATCACCAAAGGATTTTACCTCCATCGTAGCTAAGCTGAGAGTTGATAGTTCTGCTGCACCAAGAAATGAATTGTAGTCTCTTTACCTGTCCCTGACAAGTGCTCTGACAAAAGTGACCTGGGCAGGGAGGGGTATCTCAGCTCCCAGCTCAGTGGCTCCTCCTATGAGATTTCCTCCTGGCTCCTTAACGCACTCAAATTCTCTTTTACTTCAAGCACTAAGGATTTTCTACAAGAAAGCCATTGAAAGATTCTTATAGAAATCAGCTCTCTCTCAAAGATCCCTAAATGAGTTCCATCACTAGTCTCAAAAGGAGGTGGCCTGTGTGTTTGGGAAAGGGTCATATTAGTACAGGTTAAGAGAATGTCACACAGGTAGCCATGGATTTTCTTCCCTTGTCTTTTCAAATCCTTGTCTTGATGGCTCTACCAAATTCTCATTTGTTTAGATTCTAAGATTCATCATTCTGTTCTCAGCTTTGCTACTGAGTAGTTTTGCTACTAGTGATCATGACACTCACTCACTGGGAAGCATGATGCTCAAGGATTTAGAGAAGCTACTGGATGTGGTGCTGCCAGAGTCTCTGTAGAGGAGTGCCCCTAGAAACGGTTTCCCTGGAGACCTCAATATGAGCTGCATCACTAACATTCAGCTCCAGAGACTGTGAAGTGACAGCTGGATAACCCTGTCCTGACACTGCATTCAGACCTAGAGTCCTTAGCAAGAGACTTTGCATGCTTAAAGATTCTCATTTATTTGACTTGACTTAGGCTCTGAGGAAATATAGAATACTATATTGGGTACATATTGTCCACAAACTTTAATTCTTTTCAGTAATCCTGTTTAAACTTGTAAAATTGATCTTTTTATCCTTTAACAGTTTCATACAAGTATATAATAAATTTTAATCCTTCTCACTTTGTCTTACCTGGTCTCACCCCCACCCCTTCCACTGAAACTCTCCTCAGCAAGTATGTACCTTTGGCCACCCTTATTTTGACAAAGATGCCAAAAATATACCTTGATGATCATTTTTAAAGTTCTTATAAACTGAAAATTATACAACTAATTTGAAAATCTCTAAGATAACTCCACTGAGTTGTCTTTGTTTTTTTTTTT
>JADRCD010200036.1:12511-26949 GCA_019843815.1 Montemys delectorum
GTGTGTGTGTGTGTGTGTGTGTGTGTGTGTGTGTGTGTTTTCTACAATAAAGCTCTAAAACTAAAAGAAAAAAAAAGAAAAAGAAAAGACTATTGTTGGGTGATTTAAATTTAGTAAGTTTGCAAATGAAAGGTATTCAAAATTAAGATATGATCTCCCAATCTTATTTCTGTATTCTGTGATCCAGGCTGATTTGTTTAATTATAATTATTTATATAGTTCCCCCAATAGTCTTCTTTTGTATATATACAGCATGTTACCTCATAGGAATTCAAATCATTTGGAGAACTGACTACTAAATTTCTACCACAAGTTTCAATTTAAAATGCTGTTATCTACAATAATGTAAGTACAATTTTAAATAATTTAGTGACCTTTGATCTCTACAAATTATAACTTCCCATCAGCTAGTGTAACAATTTACTATGAGATGCGGATTAATAAAATTGACACAAGACTATTAATAAAATATCTTAATCTTTGAATTAAATGCTGTTTAAGAAAAACCAGATTATTTGTTTACAAGTTAATTAGCATAATCAAAGGCAGCGTATTCCATGCATGAGGTACAAGCTTCGATACCAAATATCAAAACTTTATTTTTAAAAAATAAAAATAGTATTCAGGAGGTTATTTATTTATTTATTTATTTAGTGATGCTAGAGATTGTATCCAGATCCTGTTCTATGCTGGTGAACACCCTACCAATGACATACATCCCAAATGTGGAATTTCCATCTTTTTTAAACTTGGATTTTTGAAAATTTGGAGATTTTTCCCCTCAAAGTAGACCACTATAATGACTGTAATGTAAAGGGGGTTAAACTATCATGAACCAATTATTTTCCCCAAAATATTTTAGACAACCATATTTTCCTAGTGGTTAGGATTTTGTGCTAGCATTCTTTTTCATGTATGGTTGAATCAGAAATAAAGGGAAATATTCTCACTAATCTTGACAAAGGACATTATTATGAGAATAATCTTTACTAAAAGAGAGAATAAAGTTAAAACCCGTGTATTTCCTGAATCGAAGCTTACTAAAAAACTATAATATTATGACAGTGCTTTAGTGTTATAAGGATGGATGTACATTATAGGAGAGGAAATTTTTCTCTAAAGTCTAGAAAGAAAATTTCAGATTTATAGTCAGTGGTTTTTTTCAGAAGAGTGCTAAGATAGATCAATGTACAAATAATAATATGCAACAAGTAGTTCTGAAACAAAAATATATCTATAAAGGTTAAAGTTGAACCCCATTTTATATCTTCTCTAAGAATAAATCATTGACCTGAACAAAAAAGCTAAAATTTTAAAATTTGTAAAAGAAAACATGATAATGAACAATCATTTTGTCTTTGTACTGTAAAGTACATATAACATAAAATTACCCATAATAAAATGAGTTTACTAAAAAAATTAAGCCTAAGTATTTTAAAAATTAGAAATATAAGAAAAATACTTGTTAATAATGTTTATGAGAAGGAACTTGTATCTACAGTAAAATTTAAGAATAACTCAGTAACACAATGGCAATTAAAACCAAGAGAAACCTGAACAAAGGATCTAAATAGTAATTTTAATCAAGAAAATGTAATGATCAATTTACATATAAACAAAAGAGAAAATCACCATGAATAAACAGGTGCGATTATGATTACAATTTTAAGAACTGGTATTGTGAGTGTAGCACAGCAGAAGCATGTTAAAGTCAGTTGGTAAGAATGAGGAGGAACTCAAAGCCTCGAGTATTGCCTGTGAGAATGTAAAATGATACTGCTGTACTGAAACAAACAAACATTTAGACAGTTCCTTCAATGTTAAACATAGAACCTAGCACATTCACATCTCCAAAGCTTTTAAGAATTCAGTATTAAATAAAAGCACTCTAACTTGAATATACACTATTGCTTTAATTCAAATATTTAACTTTTGAAATATTCTAAGACTAAATTTGATTATGTTTATACTAATCAATGTTAGTATGCCTTAATGATTCTAATACATTTTAAATTTGTTTAAAATACACTACGTAGTCTTATGTAACTATTTCAAAGCCAATATTCTTTTAAGGAATTTATTGCAGTTCATATATTCTTTTACCACAAACTTCAATAGTTACCTTTGAATAATTTTGATATTATTAAATAATGTATGAAATAATCAGCAGTTATATCTGTAGATGAGTTGCTGGATTTCAGAGATAAAGGGAATTTACAGACACAATAAGATAAATTTTTAAAGCACAATAAAATACTTAAATACTTTATCTTATTTTCTACTGAAATTTGTTTATGTTTGAGTGGTTTTTTTCAAGATTTTTTTATTAGATATTTTCTTTATTTACATTTCAAATGATATCTCTTTTCCTAGTTTCCCCTCCAAAGGGGGAAAACAAAAAAACCTGTTCCCTCCCCTCCCCCCCGCTCTCATGAGAGTTGGGCCTATCCTATCAAATCTTTCTCCAATTCATAACTTTGTCTGACATTCAATTCAACATCATTTTCAAGCATGGGTAATTCTTCCACAAACTACTTTTACCTTCATTGTTTGGGATTAAAGGTATGAGCTAATGGAGTGTCTGTATTCCAGCCATATGGATTAAATGCTAAGGGCTGAGCCACAATACAACTAGAAAAAGATTTTTCCAGTACACAACACAAGCTTAGGGATTCATAGCGTGATCAAATATCCTGCCACACTGTTTCCAAGAGGAGCTGGAGTGCTAAACCGAGGTAAGCAGAACAGCTAACACTGACAAAGAACAAGATGATAGTAGTTGATTTCAGGAAACAGAGACCTTCATAATAACCACTGGGAGAGGGATGGAATTATTGAGGTGCTTGAAGTTAAAAATGCATGAACACTAGTTTGCTGACCTGTATTCATGTTGTTCTTTTATCAGCAATCCCTTTATTTTCCATATAGTGGAGATAGTACTTCTTAGTGGGGTTTTGACAGAGTCACATTCCTCTGAGGTCCCAGCCTATATATTCCAGCTAGAACATCAAACAATAATACAAACAATTACAAATTGTCTTTCAGCTTCTGAAGGGAAAAAAATCAGTAAATGACTGCTGCTTGCTGCTCTGAAAACTTCCATCTCAAAATTTATCTTATGGCATTGAACTTCGTAGATTTATGTTTGACTATACCTCCCTACACAAAAACCTCTGGCTGGAAAGAAATCAAGTATATTCTAACATTTAACAAAAAAAGTTAGTAAGTAAGAAATTTTGAATAAGCTGATCTACTTGTAATGTTCGATTAAGTCCTGGGTCTTCTGAGACAGTGATATCATTAGACACTGTCCCCATCTGTGTCCCTGTGTGAACCTACAGTCAGCCTCTCTTTAAGATTTCTTTTTTCATTCCACCTGAGACACTTACCACATTTTTCTCATACATAAATGTGAATTTTAGTCTATCATTATTCTCACAATCTTATAAGCAGCAGGGTGTAAATTAATGAGATTTTCCCAAAATAGACTTAGAGATAGGGAAGGATTTCTGTGCCATCCAAATAAAGACTTGCTAAAAAACTGGGTGTTAGTTTAATTAATGTTCTGTTAGTTTAATCAAAGTGTCTCCCACATTCATAATTTTGTGATGATATTAAAGTTTTGAAAAAAAATCACATTTTGATACCAGAAGGTATAAAAATCTGAGGTCAAAATTAGCTAAATTGTAACAATGAGGTGATAATTGCCAAGTGTAAAGCAGCAGCAACAATGTACTTAGCCAAACAGTAACACATTGAGAGTGAACTAGGCACAATTTGTCTTGTCTCTAATACTTTCCATCTGTTTAAGAAGTTGTTTTTCCATCTTTTGAATTTTTTCTGAAAAAGCAAGACATTTTACATTAATCAAGTTTATATATTGCAATGTCAGTTCCAAACCATATGAGTCTGTTTGGCAGAACATCATTTTATTTATCTTCTGATAAAAAAAAATTATCAGAATAAATGTAGCCAATGAATATTATAGCTGTAAGTTATAATCTTAGCTGTGATCATTTTTTCATAAGAGGCTGATGGTTCAAACATTTGCTTATGAATATTAGATAGCATGCAAAGCTTTATAAAAGAGTCAATTATTGAGTCTGCTTTCCTGAAAATGAGACATGGGTCTCCATATTCTTTGAATTTTCCAAGAAATACTCTTTGATATACAGACTTGAAAATAATTTTCTTTTTAGAGTTTAACCCTTTCAAAATATTATGTCTTATCTCTAAATTCTTGCAAGAATAATTGATCTGAGAATGAACCTGTCTTAGTGAGGGTTTCTATTCCTACACAAACATCATGACCAAGAAGCAAGTTGTAGAAAAAAGGATTTATTCTGCTTACAATTCCATGTTGCTGTGCATCACAAAAGGAAGTCAGGACTGGAACTCAGGCAGATCAGGAAGCAGAAGCTGATGCAGAGGCCATTGAGTGATATAACTTACTGGCTTGCTTCCCCTGGCTTGCTCAGCTTGCTCTCTTATAGAACCCAAGACTTCCAGCCCGGGGATGGCACCACCCACAAGGGGCCCTCCCCCATTGATCATTGATGGAGAAAATGCCTTGTATGTCATGGAGGTATTTCCTCACCTGAAGCTTCTCAATAAATAATACTTGAGTAGAGAAAAAAAAAACTATCTTCTTAAAATTATATGATTCTTCTTTTCCTATTTACCATGGAACAATCATTCCCCATTGCTAATGTCCAAGTCTTTTTCAGTAGAGTTTTGCTTTTGAACTACATATATATGGAAGGTAAAAACATTTCATCTTATATACGTTCCCTTTGAGACAAAATGATTAAATAACTTGGAAATCCTATTACTGAATATTTAAATTTCATAAACAAGCATTCAGAGAAAACAAGTCTGTTGGGTCCTGCATAGCCAAGTAAAGATGACTTGTGACACAGTCCCTGCCCCTGGAGCCAGGCTAGCAGGCATGGGCCTTGACAAGTTTTATTGGATAGTAGACATAAGGATTGTTTGTATAAAAATGAGCATATTTTCATGTTCCTCCTACAGGGAAAGCTCTCCATGCCAAGGTTAATGACTCCTTGATAATTAGAAACAGCACAGGTCCTAGAGACAAGGGTGTGCCCATTGTTCCTCAAAAAATGGTAACTTCTGTGACCTTCAGGACAGCCCTTAAGGCTGAGGGACAGAACTCTAAAAACATGAGTTTAAAAATATGTAAAGAATACTTATCAACTAAAGATTCAATATGAATTATATGAAGAACTTCATGAACCTAAAACAATAGAGGCAGCTGCACTATGAGCCCACTTGCCAGAAAGATATTAAGGAAGAAAATAAAGAGATTTAGGGAGTGCTGTTCACAGAGCAAGATCCCACCCAGCTAAATTTTGTTTTTGCTTACAAAGGCAGGCAGATCTCTGAATTCATTTGCAATGTTTAAAAAAATAAATGTACTTGCATTCTTTTCCTAAGAATCAAAGGGCTAAGGTCATAAAATGGTAATTCATGGAATAATCAAAAGGGAAGTAAATGACTGAATTAATATGTAGATAAAGACTGGGCTTTAGTCTGTAAGAGAGAACTACCCAGAGAGAACTGCTTAGAAAGTGAATACAGCTCTTTAGAATTTTTTCTAGCAGGGTTTCTGATTTTGTTCAGAAACCCAAAAGCTATCCTAAAGAGCTGTTCAGCTCTTTTGGATTTTTTCAAGCAGCTTTTGACTTTAGTCAAAAAACCCATGAGCTATCCAGAGAAATTTTAGAATTTTTTTTTCACATGAGAGAGCTGTCTCTAGCAGAGATCTGTCTCTACCAGAGAGCTGTCTCAAGCAGAAAACTATCTCAAGCAGCCTACAAAGCCAAGAGCTAACTAGAGAGCCATCTCAAGCAGAAAACAGAGCTGTCAGCTTGTTCTCATGAATCACTTAGAGTCATTTCTTCCACTGATCCTAAACACTTCTTCCTCAGAACCACCTCTCCAAGCCAAGGCTGGTCTTTAGCACAAGTCAAAGGTAGGTACGATATATGGAAAAAGAAAAAATACTTCTACATTCATTAACCATTATGATTATCTGAATTAACTCTTAGAAGGCAGTTAACAAATCAAACAAATATTTATGATAAAATCTTTAAACAAAATGTACATAAAGGTCTAAGGAAATGGCTTTGAGGTGAGAGGTGAATGTGATGACCAGAGAATCTGGATCCCTAGTAACCAAGAAAAGGATGATGACTGTGGCAGTCTGATTATAGTTCCAAAACTCAAGAAACAGATATTTGGATACCTGTTGCGAACTGGTTAGCTAAACAGCCAAAGCTTTTCGTTCAGTGAGAGATGCTACTTCCAAATATAAGGTAGAGAGTTCTGATGAGATCAACCTACTTCAACTCTGAGTTTTACACACTTAAACACACATGGGTTGCAAATTTGCATGGACACACCTTGAGTATCATAAAAATTCAAAACCAAAGGAACTTACCCATAATATGCTCAGAAGTATATAAATTAAAAACATCCTGAAGGTCATTTTTTTAAAACCACAAGTAGCACCGTGAATAAAGTAGACTAAGAATGACTTTGTCACTTAAATTTTGCACACCAATAGAAATTCTAGACAAAGAAATTAGACAAAAGAAAGAATTAAGTTGTACCTAAATTGAAGAAAAAAAGAAATAAGTATATCTTTGCTTTTAGATGGTATGGTAAATGCAAAAACTCAAAAGACCTTAATATAAGCTTCTCAGAACTAATAAATAAGTTGTGCAATTGCAGGATACAACATAACAATACACAAATTGGAAGTGTTTCTTGATATTAATATAAAACAATCTAAAACATAACTGATAAAAATCTTATTTAGAATAAAAGCAAAAAGAATAAAATATTAAGAATAAATTTAACTGTGGAGTTTATGTGTTGTATACTGGAAAGTATAAGACATTGAAGAAAGTAAAAAACAAATGAAAGCTTATTTTATATATTAAAATAATTAAGATTGTCTAAATATATAATAGATATAATTTAGAACAACATACAGACTTAACAATATTGTCCTGTTTGGTCGTTGTCTCTTGGAGAACTATTCTTTTCTAAAGAAGACATAGAGGGAAAGTGGACCTGGTAGAAAAACAGAGGTGGGTGGAATCTGAGAGGAGTAGAAGGAGGTGGAACTGTGGACCAGATGTATTGTATTGAGACATCTATTTTTAAGAAAAACAAAGCAAACAAAATACAAAATATTTTTCAGAATCCCAAACACATCTTTCAAAGAACTAGAAAAAATTTCAAAGTGTGTATTAAGAAAACATGAATACTCAAAACAAGTATAATAACAAGAGAAGTTGGAGATATTGAATTCTGTATTATCCTAGCATAATTGGGTAAAATATGTAATTCTCAGTAGCAATAGTACCAATATTTATTTAATAATGTCTCTGAAAATAATAATAGTAATAGAAATGATAGGGTAATGGCATAAAAGCACACATATACAGTAATGAAGCTAATTGCAGAACCAGGACATAAATCTATGCATATCACAAATTTAATTTTCTTTAAGAATGCTTAATGGGGCAATAGTAGTTTATTTAATAAGTAATGTTAATGTGATGGATATGACATACACAAAATAATGAATTTGCATCTAATCATGCACCTTCACAAAAATCACTTAAAATGCATTAATCTGAAAGTATGTGATGTTAAGAGAAAGCACAGGAAGAGACACAACACTAACCTAGACGTTAATTTGTATTTTTAATCTATTTTTATTTTTATTTAATCTATTTGTATTTTAATCTATTAAATCTATTATATTTTTAATCTAATACAAAATGCACTCACACAAAGCCAAAATGAAATTAGTACTGTGGAAAATTGAAAGATTCCTACGTGGCCAATAAAATAATCTATGAAATGAAAGCTGTAAAAGAGGAGACAATATTTACAAACCATACATTTAATAAGATGCCAATATTCAACATTTATTAGGAACTCATGTAACGCAATAATAAAATAAAATCAGTTTTTTAATAAAGGGACAGGAGACTGATATTCATATGCCTCCTCACCCAAAGCACACTCAAAATACCAGAAGATGTATGAGCAAGAAGACACCACCATCATTACTTATCAGAGAAATACTAGTTAAATGTATGAGCTATCAGCCTACAGCTGCTTTAAAACTATACAAAAGATAAATGTAAGATGTGTTAGAGTATAGAAAAAAGGGAACTCTCATATTCTATGTCTTAGTGTGCAAGTGAATTTATAAATTATGGAAACTGATGAAAAGATTACTTTAATGGATAGAATATCCATGTACTCTTATACTCCCTTTGTATAAATATGGGCCCAAGAGATATGTGTTCTTTCACGTGTATTGTAGAATTACTCACTACAGCTAAGATGTATAAAGTGTCTTTTCTTACATGAATGAATAAAAATATTTAATGTATCTTAAATATATTATATATTTTCCTTTTATTTTTTGAAATTATTATGTCATTTTGCTCCTCTTTTTTCTTACTTGCAAATCCTCCCATACACCACTCCTTGCTTGCTTTCAAATTCATGGCCCCTCTTTCTTTTAATTGTTTCAATATTCATATATAATTCATAAACATAATGAAATAGCACTCCATATGGACAGTCTAGCAACAACATGGATAAACATGTAAGACATGAAAGTGGAACCAACAGACATCTGGAAATAAATACTAAATTACCTCAATTGTTTGTCTATGATAGTTTAAATAAGAATAGTACCCACAAGATCATTTACCTAAATACTTGTTCCTCAATTGGTGAAACTTTTTGTGAAAGGGTAGGGACAATTGCTTTTTAGGCTTTGAGGTTTTAAAAACTACACTTTTCAGTTAATTCACTCTTCCTCATGCCTGTGGATGTTAGAAGCTCATAACTACTGTTCCAGCATCATGTCTGCCTGCCTGGGGCCATGTCTCTTGCCATGATGGGTATGTATTATAAACTTCCGGGACCATGAATCCCAAATAAAAAGCTTCAGAAGAGGACAAAATATTTGTGGGCCATATATATATAAGCTTCTTTTATCAGTTGCCTTGTACATTGTACAATAAAAAAGTAACTAAGACATTGTAGAATCATTCAAAATTAAATCCACAGAAACAGATACTAGAAAACTGGCACCAAAGATATGTAGAAGGTACACAGCAACATGGAGACAATGGCCAATAGTTTATTTTCACATAAACTTAGGATGGATATCCATCTATAGGATGGATAAACTTGTAGATACAAGGCACCACAGGGTAACTACAGCTAATTATATTATGTTGCACACGGGAATTTATCTTAAATGCAGCTAATGTATGCTTTTCACATGTAATGAGAATTGGTTTCTTTAAAAACACAGTTATGTTATGTACGTTTTTGTTTTAATCCCAGGTATGGGATACAGGGTTACTTCAAATTGCCCATAACTGAAACTATCCTACAGTTTCACGAACTGGGTTCTCTCTCGCCAAAGGGAGAAAATGACCTGAAACACAGAGTTCGAGAACAAAAGGATTCGAAGCCAAGTTGAGTCCCAATCAAGGCTTCCAACTTTACTTTTGGGGTTCAGTATTTATATGTACACAAGAAAGTGAAGCTGGATCTCTAGGTTACAATGATATTTGCATAACATAAACAACGCAGGAGGAGTCAGGAAAGAGTCAGAAAAGAGTCAGGAGGGAGTCAAGGGGAAGCCAGGCTGCTAGGCATGCCTGCTCTTGAAGGCAGTGGCTCAGGGTGTCCCGTAGGTCTCAGCACTGGGAGAAGTTGGAGAGTGGCTCAGCTGTCTGTGAATGTCCTCAGGCAGGAGACGTGTCAGGGACCAGGAGTAGCTTCCTCCAGAATCCTCCAAGTGTAGTGGGCCTTTGTTTTAGGCACAGCAGGCGTGAGCTGACAGTCTCCAGTTGTAAGCTCTGATGTCACAGAATTGAGTCAGGAGGGAGGGACCTGACACAAAACTGCTAACTATGATTTGTCTTGTGCTCTGGCAGGAGTGTTGCTGGGAGCCTCGCAGCCTGGAGTGGGTTGAAAGGAGACACACAGTAGGACTCTGGTGTGGCTTAAAAGACTGATAGTCTCTGGATGTTCTAGCTCTCTATACTGAATGTTGATGATAACTTCTAAAGCCATCCTATAGTCACATCTCTGACACATAATTGTCCCTGTCTGAAAGAATTACAGGGATGGAAATGGAAAGGAGCCTGAGGAAAAGAAGGTCCAACTACAGGCCCAAAGTGGAATCCAGCTCAAGGGGAGGCCCCATATGGATATGGAGAGCTCACAAAAAGGGACCTAGCACGACCGCACTTTGGAAGACCCAACAAGTAGCTGAAAGAGTCAGATGCAGATATTTGCACCCTACCATTGGACAGAAGCAGATGACCCCTGTTGTTGAATTAGATAAGGCTGAAAGAAGCTGAAGAGAAGGGCTAGCCTGAAGGAGGACCAGCAGTCTCAATTAATCTGGACCCCCAAGATCTCTCAAACACTGGAACACCAAACAGACAGCATACACCAGCTGATATGAGGTCCCCAACATACATACAGTAGGAACTTCCAGGTCTGTGTTCATTCAGAGATGATGCACCTAACCCTTAAGAGACTGGGGGCCCCAGGGAGTTTAGAGGTCAGATGAGGTGTGGGGTAGGGGCATCCACATGGAGACAGGGCATGGGAAGGAAGTATGGGATGTGAAAGAGTCAGAGTGTGGATCAGGGGTGGGGGGTAAAATACGGAGTGTAAAAAATAAATTAATTTTAAAAAAAAGTCCCAAAAACTTTGTTGCTCATTCTGAGGGTAAAAGCTGCTGGTTTAGGAGATTAACACCTGTAGCCTAACAGCAGGGAGTTAAATAATGTAGCCTTTGTTCTATCTCTGCAGGAATTGCTCAACTCTAACTTTCAGCCTGCTAGTTGAAGTCACAGGAAGAAAAAGTCACACTTAGATTTTGTTTTGGTTTTAGTAATTTTTATTAATCATGCCATTCATTTGCATCTCAAATGATATCCCCCTTCCCCAGTGGTTAACCCTCCACAACCCCCATCCCATCCACCCTTTCCCTCCTCCACTTTGCCTCTATGAGGGTGCTCCCCCACCCACCCACCCACTCCTGCTCCACCACACCAGCATCTATCTCCTTACATTGGGGCATCTAATCTCCACAGGACCAAAGGCCTCTCCTACCTTGATGTCAGACAAAGCCATCCTCTACTACATATGTATCTGGAGCCATGGACCCCTCCCTGTACACTCCTTGGTTGGTGGTCTAGTCTCTGGGAGCACTGGGTGGTCTGGTCAGCCAACATTGTTCTTCGTATGGGGTTGCAATCCCCCTCTCCTCCAGTCTTCTGCCAGCTCCCCACTGGGTTCTCAAGCTCAGTCCATGGTTGACTGTGAGCATCCACATCTACAGGTGCTGGCAGAACTTCCCAGGGAACAGCCACACCAGGTTCCTATCAGCAAGCACCTCTTGGCAACAGCAACGGTGTTGGAGTTTGGTGTCTGCAGACAGGATGGATCCCCAGGTGGGGCAGTCTCCTGATGGCCCTTCCTTTAGTCTCTGCTCCATTTTTTGTCCCTGTCTTTCCTTTGGACAGGAACATTTCTGGATTAAAAACTTTGACATGGGTGGGTGGCCCCATCCCTCTACTGGGGGCAGCTCCTACCTACTGGAGGTGGTCTCTACAGGTTCTATCTCCCCTTCACTGCACATTTCAGCTAAAGTCATCCTCATTGGGTCCTGTGAGCCTCTCGCTTCCCTGGCATCTGGGACCCTCCATGGGCTACTCCAGTTCCTCATTCCCAACTGCTACATATTTTTATTCAATTTCCTGACTCTCTGTTCCTCTCATTTTGAAAAGTGAATTTTGTGTTTATTTCTAAGTTGTAAAAAAAAGTTTCCTATGAAAGCTCTCTAAGAGAAAGGAGGAAAGTGGAATGATGTGATGATAATGATGATGTGATGACGATCCTTTCTCTTTGTCTTCAGCACTTAAACATCTTTCAGAATATATGATCACATGGTAAAAAGTTCATCACAAGTTTACATGCAAAGTAATTGCTATATATATTTAATAATAATAGGAAAAGCATATTACTAGCAGGAATCTTCCCTAAAATGGATTTCTCATAGACCAGTGCAGATGTGGATGCTCACAGCCAACTATCAGACTGAGCTTGGGAACCCAGTGGGGAGCTGGCAGAAGGACTGGAGGAGAGGAGGGGGATTATAATCCCATAAGAAGAACAATGTTGGCTGACCAGACCACCTAGTGCTCCCAGAGACTAGACCACCAACCAAGGAGAGTACAGGGAGGGATCCATGGCTCCAGATACATATGTAGTAGAGGATGGCTTTGTCTGACATCAATGGGAGGGGAGGCCAGACCAAATCCATTGTCAATTTTAATCCAAGGTGGACCCATATCAGGAAGATCACTTGCTAATTATTAGCTTCTACTTGTTGGCTTCTGACAGTTATGTACTAAAGGTATGTCTGTATTGCAGTCAGAGGAATCAAAGGCTGTCCTTCCAGATCATATCCTTGGGTTTGATCCCTTACCAGAGTAGCCATGTTGCTAGGTTAAAGTTCTTCTATAATGGAATATTAGTTTTATTTTTGTTTGTGTGTTTGTTTTGTTTTGTTCGTTTTTGTAAATGAGTATCATGGTGCAACAATTATGCTGTTATCTTTTACTAACCCAGTAACCCTGGAGAAGGGGCTTGTTATGTTACAAATAATTCCTTTGTTGATGACCTGAATGTGTAATTCATCAAACTTCTAATAATCACCATGTTTTAAAAGATTAATTTACAGGCTATTATAACTGGCCTCCAACTAGCACTACCCAATTATTAAATACTTTATTCTCTATTTTGTCTTAATTTTGGAGTGCCATATTAACATTATTGACACTCTGAGGCTATCTTTTTTAAAATTATAAACAAAATCTCTAGTAATTCCTATTAATGTTATAATAACTTATAGACTTCATTCATATATAATTTGCTTCTTGAAAAATACAACCATGCCGGGCTGTGATGCCGCATGACTTTAATTCCAGCACTTGGGAGGCAGAGGCAGGAGGATTTCAGAATTCGAGGCTAGCCTGGTCTACAGAGTGAGTTCCAGGACAGCCAGGGCTACACAGAGAAACCCTGTCTCAGAAAAACCAAAACATAGGCCATTTTCTCTCTGGCAACTTTCTAAGGCAGGACCACCTGGGAGGCACAGGCCTCAGGAGTCAAAGGGGAGTTGCAGGACAGCAAGGACAGGGTAAGCTCTAGTCAGAGACACCAAGAACAACTAACACCAGAGATCAAGAGATGGCAAAAGGCAGATGCTAGAATCCTAACAAGAGAAAACAAGACTGGTTGGCTTCATCAGAACCTAGTACTCCCACCACGGCAAGCCCTGGATATCCCAAAATACCAGAAAAGCAAGATTTGGATCTAAAAACATATCTCACAATGATGATAGAGGAACTTAAGAAGGACATGAATAACTCCCTTGAAGAAATACAGGAGGACACAGATAAAGAGGTACAAGCCCTTAAAGAGGAAACAAAAAAAAAAAAAAATCCCATAAAGAAGATCACAAGTAAACAAGCAGAAGTCCTTAAAGAGAAAACCCAAAAATCCCTTAAGGAATTGCAGGAAAACACAAACAAACAGGTGAAGGAATTGAGTAAAACCATTCAGGACCTAAAAATGGAATAGAAACAATAAAGAAATCACAAAAAGAGATAACCCTGGAGTTAGAAATCTTAGGAAAAAAGGCAGGAAACATAGATGCAAGCATCACCAACAGAATACAAAACATAGAAGAGAGAATCTCAGGGGCAGAAGATAACATGGACAACATTGACAGAATAGTCAAAGAAAATGCAAAGTGCAAAAAGACCCTAACCCAAAACATCCAGGAAATCCAGGGCACAATGAGAAGACCAAGCCTAAGAATAATAAGTATAGAAGAGAGTGAAGACCTCCAACTTAAAGGGCCAGTAAATATCTTCAACAAAATTATAGAAGAAAACTTCCCTAACCTAAAGAAAGAGATGCCCATGAATATACAAGAAGCCTATAGAACTCCAAATAGACTGGACCAGAAAAGAAATTCCTCCTGTCACATAATAGTCAAAACACCAACTGCACAAAACAAAGAAAGAATACTAAAAGCAGTAAGGGAAAAAGGTCAAGTAACATATAAAGGCAGGCCTATCAGAATTACACCAGACTTCTCACCAGAGACTATGAAAGCTAGAAGATCCTGGGCAGATGTCATGCAGACCCTAAGAGAACACAAATGCCAGCCTAGACTACTATACCCAGCAAAACTCTCAATCACCATAGATGGAGAAACCAAAGTATTCCATGACAAAACCAAATTCACACAATATGTTTCCACAAATCCAGCCCTT
>JADRCD010200038.1:0-47717 GCA_019843815.1 Montemys delectorum
TTTTGTCCTATTGACAGTGTCTTTTGCCTTACAGAAGCTTTGCAACTTTATGAGGTCCCATTTGTCAATTCTTGATCTTAGAGCAGAAGCTATTGGGGTTCTCTTCAGGAAATTTTCCCCTGTGCCTATTTTTCAATTTTCAACTTACACATTTTTATATCCTGATTAAGATCTTTTCTACCTTTGGAGTTTTTTACTATATTTTGATTGTAAATAGCAATATCATTTCACATGTTTGACATACCAGAAAGTATGTGTATATAGTTCTGAAAAACATAGGAATTTTCATTGTATATTTCCTTTATCTTAATAAACTGGTCTAGAATTATGTTTTGGAAAATAAAGCATTTTCCTTTTGTTTCATATACATTATTCATAAAACAAGGATGGTTCGATTTGGCATTTAACTCTATGGAGAAAATTTTGATAGCTATTCTAAATTTAGAAATTTTCATGAGGTTTTTATCAAGTTATGGCATATATATTGATGCTATACTGAACATTCTATGTGAAACAAGCATTATTTTTCAGACAATCTTGATAACTATTTTCCAAAGAGAGAAAAGAACACTTTAGTTTTCAATATTTCTAACATTTTAGTTCAAATAAAACAAAAATAATATCAATATTACAATTTTTTTTAGTTCCCTATACTTATGTAGCCTTAAAAAGCCATTCTACTTTATAGTAATGTTTTATGATTCATAGACAACATTTCTATTGATTATTATGGATTTATTTTCGTTTTAGTTTGAATTGTTTTATTCTTAATTAGTACAATAAGCAAGGATTGTCAGTGTTTATTCTCAAGAATTAAAAATATTTTCAACAATTTAACACACTCATGTTCAGCTAAGTGAAAAGTTTCAACACATGTATGCTTACTGGCCTTTTAAGAGCATTTCTAGAAGTAGCAATTTGAAAATTTATGAACAAAAGTATATTTCTTTCCTGAACATTTACTACAGTGAAACTGGGTAGGAGGAATAGATGGTAGGGAGGAAATATGACTTTCTTCATCATATGAATCAGTATGAGGCTTCTAGGTATCATTCATCATGTTTTTAAGAATCATTTTTTATATTCCTTTTTTCCCCATACCCCCATTCCCTTTCTCTCCCAGGTACCTCCTTTCCTTCCCCCTTTTTATTGCTCTCTTCTCCTTCCCAAGTAGGACTGAGGCATCCTCACTTGGGTCCTTTAGCTTGTTGACCTTTTTGACCAATTTCAGGAGGTAGGCGGTTGGGGGAACTCCCGAGAATGTAGCAGAGACCTGGGAGGTAAGAAACTCTCAGGACTCAAAGGGAGGGACCTCAGATGAAATGCCTTACAGTAGGGGGAGGGAATCTGTAGACTGATTTAGTGAAGTGGTCACTCCTGTACACATAGAACAAAAGCAAAATATGAGTTGTGTTACCATTGAAAGATTGAGCCTGAAATCTTGTGTGTTCTGTACCTTCTTCTTTTTTTTTTTTTTTTGCTAATATCTGCTTATAAGTGAGTACATACCAGCATGTTCTTGTGGGTCTGAGTTATCTCACTCAGGATGATATTTTCTAGTTCTATCCATTTGCCTCCAAAACTTGGGATGTACTCATTCTTAATAGCTAGTTCTTAATAGTATTCCATTGAACCACATTTTCTGTATTGAGTCTTCTGCCCTGGGACATCTGGGTTGAGGACTGATGCACTAAAGATCAACAGAAAGAATGGAAACAAGCAATTTCAGGAGGTAGGAGGTTGGGGGAACTCCCCAGAATGTAGCAGAGACCTGGGAGGTAAGAAACTCTCAGGACTCAAAGGGAAGGACCTTAGATGAAATGCCCGACAGTAGGGGGAGGGAACTTGTAGAGCCCACCTCCAGCAGGAACACAGGGCATCATTTGAGGGAGGGAGCTATCCTACAGTCAAAACTATGACCCATAATTGTTCAAGTCCAAAAGAACTGCAAGGACAGAAATGGACAGAAACCTGAGGAAAAGAAGGACCAGTGACAGGCCCAAAGAGGGATTGAACTCAAGGGGAGGCCTCAAGGCTTGACACTATTACTGAGGCTATGGTGCACTCACAAAAAGGGACCTATCATGACTGCCCTCTGAAAGACCCAACAAGTAGCTGAAAGAGTCAGATGCAGATATTTGCACCCAACCAACGGACAGAAGCTGCTGACTACTGTGGTTGAATTAGGAAAAAGCTGGAGGAAGTTGAGGATGAGGGAGACCTGGTAAGAGGACCAGAAGTCTCAATTAACCTGACCCTGGAGATCTCTCAAACACCGGACCACCAACCAGACAGCATACACCAGATGATATGAGGCCCCCAACACATTTACAGCAGAGGACTGCTGGGTCTGGGTTCAGTCAGAGATACATCTAACACTTAAGAGTTACCTAATGGAGGCCCCAAGGAGTTTCGAGGTCTGGTGGAGTGGGTCTGGTCAGGTGGGAGGTGGTGGTGGGGAACAGCTGGAGGGTAGACTGGGAGGGAATAAAATTTGCAATATAAAAAAAGAATAAATATAAAGAAGGAATATATATATATATATATATATATATATATGTTTAAAGTATGTAGAAAATGGTATGTGTTACCATTAAAAGGATGAGCTTGAAATATATCCAGAGGTGCATGTACAGCTGTAGAGAATGAAAATGACACAAGAGTTTATTCCTTTAAACCAAACCAAAGAAGGCAATGGAAACTGAAATGCTCTGCCTGCAGTAACACCTAAAAATAATGATCTCTCAAAAATAATAAATAGAGTTGTGAAGTATACTATATATGGTATAAGGGTACCTTTGATTTTAACCTTTTTGAAGTTCACAATATTGAAAGAAAATATGTTGAAATTTAGGAAATGGAGGCCAGAAGTTGAGGCTTTTGAAGCAAATGTTTTATTGTCCCATTTCAAATAATGAAAAATTATATAGCAGACCTATCACACATGTAGGTAAATTTAGTTGAAAAATCAAGATTATTGGGAAAAGCACATAGAAGTGAGGACCAGGGGTACTAGAAAATTTGTATCCTGGGATAATAAATCTATTTATGATACTAATTAACAAAGCAGGAGATATTTATGTATGTTGGTGAAAGTAGAGGAATTAAAGAATTCAACTAAGAGCCTGAAAATTGAGATTTAGATTCCAGATACATATGTAGTAGAGGATGGCCTTGTATGCTATATATGGTAGAGGAGGTTTTTGGTCCTGTGGAAGTTTTATGTCCCAGCATAAGGGGATGCTGGAGCAGTGGGGCAGGAGAGGGTAGGTGGGGTCAGGGATCATCTTCATAGATACAAAGAGAAGGAAGGAGAGAGCTGATGTAGAATGAGTAATTTGTGAAAGTATAGCCAGGAAGTAGGATATCATTTGAGATGTAAATGAATGGAATGATTCATGGAAAGAAATATTTTTTAAAAAGAAAAAGAATGTTTCACCAAAACTCAGGATCAATGTGTGAGAAAAACTGCACCCCCAAGGCACATGATAAAGAGGATATGTCTCTACTCTTTTCCCAGTGTAGAACTTTTAGACTGCGAGTAAAAGAAGCCACTGATAAAAAAGTGAAAATAATTAAAGGAAAAACTTGTGTTTAATCGTTATCTATTGTAATTGAAATACTATTTCATAAGGTAAAGTAAAAGCCTAGTTAAGGTACTTGTACAACACTGAGAATCTCAGCACCCTTTACAATGTTTCTGCACTTAGCAGCATGATACAAGCATTAAACAAATACCTTTAAAGAGAATTATAAAATATTTGAAACCTAACAATAATCTTTGAGGTTCTTTGAAATATGATTATTACTTTAATCCCAAATAAAATATCCCACTGTATTTTTTAAGAGTTAAAACACACACACACACACACACACACACACACACACACACACAAAAGAGTTAAAACACTTAATATGTTTACTTGGTATCACAATAGTTAAATGATTAATAATGATAGGCCTCTCATAGATTGCCCATGTTCTGAGGATGATCTTCCAACCATGCTCATATGAAAACACTAACTGAACACAATATGTTTTAAAGGAAACTTATTATGAACATTAGAAAGGGAGGTGAGGTATTTGAAAGAAGTTTGAGGGGAATGTGGGGACTGTGGGCATAAATATCGTAAGGCATTCTATACATGTATAAATTCTGGAAGTAGAGAAAAATAAATAAAAATTAATAAATAGGAGGAAATCAGAGAGGAGTATCCTCCCAAACCATCTTTATTTACATTATTTGGTAGGAAGCATACAAAAAAATAGCAGTTTCTCTCCTTGAGATAATATCCTTCTACAATGGAAAGGTAGTTATTTGTATTACTTTGGTGTTTTATAATATAATTTCCTCTCTCTCTCTCTCTACTTCCTGAGATTATTTTCTTACCACTTCTGAGTAGGACTTTGGTATAACATTCTTTCTTCTTGGGTTTCATATGGTCTGTGAGTCATATCGTGGGTATTCCAAGTTTCTTTTTGGCTTACATCCACTTATCAGTGAGTATATACCACATGTGGTTTTTTTGTGTGACTATGTTACCTCACTCAGGATAATATTTTCAAGTTCCATCCACTTGCCTACAAATTTCATCAAGTCATAGTTTTTAATAGCTGAGTAGTACTCCATTAGGTAAATGTACCACATTTTTTGTATCCATTCATCTATTGAGGTGCATCTGGGTTGTTTCTAGTTTCTGGCTACTAAAAATAAGGCTGCTATGAACTTAGTGGAGCATGTACCCTTGTTATATATTGGAGCATCTTTTGAGTATATTTCCAGGACTGGTATAGCTGGGTCCTCAGGTAAAACTATTTCCAATTTTCTGAGCAATGTGCGAGGGAAAGAGGAGGGTGAAGGAAAAAGAGGGGTTGGTTCAGGAACCAGATGAGATGTGTAAGAAGTATAGAAGGTCAGAAATTTGTAAGGAGGAGAGTAGCACTGGGGGAGGGAGAACTTGTGTAGCCACTAGAAAGTCCCAGATGCCAGGTATTCAAGTGGTTCCCAGGACCCAACAGGAATGACAATAGCCAAAATACCCAACAAAGGGGAGATAAAACCTGTAGAGACCATACACAGTGGATAGGCACTGTCTCCGGTTGAGGGATGGGGTTACCCACCCACCTCAAAAATATATATCTGAAATTCCTCCTGTCAGAGGAAGTACAGGGACAAAGACTGTAGCAGAGACTGAAGAAAATGGCCACTCAGAGACTGTCACACCTAGGGATCCATCCCATTTGTAGACAACTAACTCAGACACTGTTGCTGATACCAAGAAGCCCTTGCTGACAGGAGACTGGTATAACAATTCCCTGAGAGGCTCTGCCAGACCCTGTAGGGCAGTGGTCTGTTCAGGTAGCCTAAACCCAGTTGAATATAAGTCTAGAACTCTGGAGCCCGAGTGGGCAATATTTTTGCCTGCAAGGGAGTAAAGGAGTTCAACTATAACTCCTGGGACCTTGGCTCATGTTTCAGTCCCAACCCCTGACAGCTTCCCTCATAGGAGGTATGTGCTCTGTCATGTAGATAATGTCCCAAGAGCCCAGCATTCTAGCTGGACCCTACCCCCAGTCATCTGACCACAGCTACGCATGCCCCACCCCATAGACAAATAGCCACACCTCACACAATATAAGGAGCTGTTCACCCCCTCCCCTCTCTCTTGCCTTCTTCCTCTCTCTCTTGCTCTTTGTCCTCTCTTGCTTCCTTTCTTCCTCTCTTGCTCTTTGTCCTCCTTCTTGTTCTCCTCTCTCCATGAAGCCACAGGCATCAGCAGTAGAGAGCCTCAACCATCAGCAGCAGAGAAAGATTAGGCCCACAACACTTTACCAATACAAATGTAGATGTTTGCAGCCAAACATTGGACTGAGCACAGGGTCCCCATTGGAGAAGTTAGAGGAAGGACTGAAGAAGTTGGAAGGGTTTGAAATACCACAGAAAGAACAACAATATCAACCAACTAGACCTCCCAAAGTTCCCAGGGACAAAACCACCAACCAAAGAGTACACACAGGGTACCCATGGTTCCAGCTACATATGTAGCAGAGGATGGCCTTATTTGGCATCACTGGGAAGGTAGCCCCTTGGTCCTGTGGAGACTTGATTACTCAGGATAAGGGAATGCTAGGGCTCTGAGGTAGGAGTGGATGAGAGAGTATGGGAGCACCCTTCTAGAGACAGAGGGAGGTGGAATAGGATAAGGGGGTTGTGGAGGGGAAACTGGGAAGGGAGATAACATTTGAAATGTCAATAAATAAAATAACCAATAAAAAATGAAAAAAAAATCAAAAACAAACTCAAAAAAATATAATTTCCAATAAGAAACACTCTATTCTTTAAAATATATTTAAAACGTAATAATTTTTACATAATTTACTGTACCATAGTCAAGTTTTAACTGAGACTATAGCTTTAACTATAAAAGCTTTGTTAAGACCAGTCTCAGGATTTCCCAGTCCAATTATATTAGGGCAGCAGGATGCCTGTGATTGAAAAGGGAAAAGGGAGGTAGAGTTAAGAATTGCAGAGACAGGGAGCATCTCAGGGGAGAACAAGAAGGCCAAGATGGAGGCACAAGTGAACCAGCATGGCTAGAATCAGCCACAGGTAGTTATGATACCTTAAGGTTAGAATAATTGGGATAAAGCTTTTATCATTATCAATTGGTATTGAAATTATTGTATTGGCATCTTATACATTGAAAATTTACTGATACATAAACCTGATTGGCTAATTATAAGCTCCTAGAGTTTTGATTTTACCAGACAGTCATATTGGGGACTAGCTACAGAGTTGCCAGCAGCAGGAGTGTTGGAAGCCTGTTGGGTCCCCCACACCCCACCCTGAGAGTTAGTGGGCAGAGAATAACTGGAGCATTGAGAGTCAGCAGTTTCTTTTTTACTATTTCCCGCAACAAAGACCATAGACTTGTATTGTACAAAGAGTAAGTGTACCTTGGTCATGTGTCCTCATCCACCTACCCTTATCTTTTATGTATAGATCAATCTAGTAAAGTGCTATCAAAACTTATACTTCATTGAACTGCTCAAATGACTAATAAGTAGATGCCAGAATTAAGCCGATATTTAAATTTTATTTTGGAAAAAACAAATATGTTTTCATTCTTCAATTAGTTTTTTTATTCATTCTTAAGTATATTTGGTTAATTGCAAATGATGAAATTTTCCTGTATTCATGTAACAGATAGAAAATTAAGTATTTAAATATTATTAAAATTATTAATAATTTATTATTGTATAATATGACACATTTGTTTGAACAAAATGCCTCAAAAATAAAATTAGAACAATTCTACATAAGAATGATGTAAGGCTAGGTATGTAGCACCCATCTTTTTTTTAATCATTGGATATTTTTTATTTATATTTCAAATGTTGTCCCCTTTCCTACTTCCTACCACCACCTCTGGAATCCCCTATCCTACTGCCCATTCCTCTGCTTCTATGGTGGTATTCACCCACTCACCCACCCAATTCTGCCTCCCTGCCCCCTACTTCCCCTACACTGGGGCATCAAGCCTTCACAGGACCAAAGGTCTCTCCACCAATTGATGCTTGACAAGGCCATCCTCTGCTACATATGCAGCTGGAGCCATGTGTCCCTCCATGTGTACTCCTTAGTTGGTGGTTTAGTCCCTGGAAGTGTCTGTATTTGTCAGGCTCTGGCAGAGCCTCTCAGGAGACAGCTATATCAGGGTGAGGTCAGCATGAACTTCTTGGCATCCACAGTAGTCTCTGCATTTGGTGACTGTATATGGGATGGATTTCCAGGTGGGGCTGTCTCTGGAAAGGTGGGGCCTTTCCTTCAGTCTCTGCTCCATACTTTGTCTCTATATTTACTCCCATGAGTATTTTTGTTCCCACTCCTAAGAAATACATAAACAACCACTCTTTGGGCATCCATCTTTAATTTCACCATTCAGGAGTCAGAGGGACAAAAGCAGGTGAATCGCTGAATTTGAGATTAGAGTAATCCATACAGTGAGTTCTAGAATAGCCTGGACTCCACAGAGAAACCCTGTCTCAAATGCCAGAAATAAAATAAAATAAAATAAAATAAAATAAAATAAAATAAAATAACAAAAAAACGAATCCACAAAGGAAAAGAGAATTACAAGGTTTTAGAAAATGTTCCATTTTTATTTTATTTTGAAATATTGGTATATAATTTGGGACATAATATCAGTTAAAAAACACGACTTTGAAGAAAAGCTGAGAGGGGTATATGTTGAGGTATATGAGTTGCAGTGAGGAAAAGAAGGGGGAAATGTAATTAAAATATTATTTCAAAAAATTTCTTGGAATTTGAATATAAAGATCACTATTTTGCATATTTACTAGAAAATTAGCAGTTAGTACACGTTACAAAGAAAAGAAAACTGCAACCTAATCTTAATTTTCTTAATCAGAAATATACAAGTAGAGTTTGGTTGAAAACAAGTCTATATTTTATTATGTAGTTTATATGGACTAACAATTCCTCCATATGAGCAGAGATTATATCAGTGAAGGATACTTATGTTATTATGGCTTGGTTAAACTTAGCTGTTCATTTGTAGTTGTTTTTCCTGGAACATAATTAGAGTGACACCCAGTGATACATTTATATGCATTGAATCATATATAGCTTATCAGTCATTGAAATGCTAGTGCTTTTGTTCATCATTTATCTTATTTTGATTCAGTACCAGCTTTTATATAAATCTCCAGGAAATATATTTGTCCTATTTATGGCATCTTTTGCCTTATAGAAGCTTTTCAGTTTCAAGAAGTCCCATTTATTAGTTGTTTATCTTAGTGCCTGAGCTGTTGTTACTCTGTTCAGGATGCTGTCTCTTGTGCCAATATGTTCAAAGCTATTCCTTACTTTGTGTTCATCATATTTGGTGTTCCTTGTTTTTATTTTTGTGGTATTAGTCCCACTTGTACTCGTGTAGATGAATTTTAAGGCAGTAACATGACTTTCTCTGGCAGTAGATCACATCCAAAGAACTAGGATTTTATGATCTGGCTCAAATGCAGACACACCCTTACTACATACTTTAATTCAAAGCAATGTACGTAAATTTAGTTTGTAAAAGGATGAAACCTATCTGAAAGTGACATCAAATTTAGGAGCAGGTAACATGAGAAATCAGAAAAAGGCTACACAGTATGATGCAGAGATAGAATAAGTCTCCCACTAGTTATCTGAGGAGTTCAATGTGTTATTTAAGCTTTTTTAATGTTTCTTCTATTTATGAAGCTGCCCTTCCATTTAGAACATAGTTATTTGATAATTGAGATAGCATTTTGTTGAATTTTTTTCTTTAATAAATACAAAGTGTCTGTCTCAATATCTTTTGGTTAATTTTGATTGAAATTCTATTTTATTAGATATTAGAATGGCTACTCCAGGGTACTTCATGTGTCTATTTCTTTGGATAAATCTTTTTCCAGCCTTTTACTGTGAGGTAATATCTATCTTTTATTCTGTGGGGGTGTTTCTTGTAGGTAACAGAATGATGGATCCTGTTTCACATCCATTCTGCCAGCCTGTGTCTTTTTATTGGGAAATTGAATCCATTGATATTAAGAGATATTAATGACCAATGATTTGGTAATTCCTGTTTTTTGATGGTGGTGGTGGTGGTGGTGGTGGCACTGGTGTTTGTGTTTGTATGTTCGTGTGTGTGTGTGTGTGTGTGTGTGTGTGTGTGTGTGTGTATGCATGCTTTTTTGCGGTTATTTGCTGGTGTAAAATTATTTATTTATTATGCTTTCTTTTATGTAGTTAATCTCCTTGGGTTGGAGTTTTTCTTCTAACAGCTTCTGTATGGATGAATTTGTGGATTGATTGTTTAAATATGTGATTTTTCTATGAAAAGCATCTTGGTTTTTCCTCTAAGGTGACTGAAAGTTTTGCTGGGTATAGGAGTATAGGCTAACATATTGTTCTGTAAGAGAATGCAAAAAAAATCTTCCCAGGCCCTTCTGACTTTTATAGTCTCTGTTGAGAATTCAGGTGCCATTAAGATATTTCTGCCTTGATATGGTACTTGACCTCGTGTCCTTGCAGCTTTTAACATTCTTTCTTTGTTCTGTATCTTTAAAGTTTTGATCATTATGTGATGAGTACTTTCTTTTCTAGTTCAATCTATTTGGTGTTCTGTAAGCTTCTTATGTGTTTGTAGGCATTTCTTCCTTTAGGTTAGGGAAGTTTTCTGCTGTGATTTTGTTGATATTTTCTGGATCTTTGTACTGGGAATCTTCTTCTATTCCGATTATTCTTAGGTTTGGTCTTTTTATTGTTTCCCACCCTTGCTGGATATTTTCTGTCAGGACCTTTTTATATTTAACATTTCCTTTGACAAATATATGAACTTCTTAGATATCACCTTCTATGCTGGTAATTTTCTCTTATTTCCCTTGTATTCTGCTGGTGATGCTTGCCTAGTATTTCTAGTGCAGGTTGACCTCCAGGGAAGCTGGTAGGTTTGTGAGAAGGGAAATGCAGCACAGTGTATGGGTGTAGTTTACCACCATTGAGTATCCTTTCAGGGGAACTGCAAGGCAGGGGCTACTGGGGGAGGAGGGCCTTGTCTGGTGTTTCTGGTTTGACAGGCCTCATAGGAAGCAGAAGGAGTCCTGGGGGTTGGATTGTGCTTTATAAAAATGAAAAGGAAGCCAGGGATATGTTTGATAGAGGCGCAGTATGGTGCAGGGGAAGAGGGGGTGCCTCTGCGGGCCCATGCTCAGGTATCTCTCTCCCCGAGGTACCAGTCACATCACATGAGTATAATATAGAGAAGAGTTGATTTAGGACATGGGGAGAGGAGTTGATGGGGTAGTTGTGATAGAGAAAGGAAGAAACAGAGAGAGAGAAAGAGAGAGAGAGGGAGAGAGAGAGAGACAGACAGAGACAGACAGAGAAATTAGAGGGGATGGGAAGAGACAAGAGAGTAAGAGAATAAGAATGAGGAGGGAGCAAGCAGCCCCTCTTATAGTGAGTCAAGTATATCTAGCTATTGCCAGGTAACTCTGGGAGAGAGTCTAGAAACAATGCTAACCACAGGGAAATAGAGTTCAGGGTATATGGGTGGAGATTTCAAATGTTGGGTGTGTTTAGGGAAGTTTCTGGGCAGGGCTTTGGAAGGAAAAAGTTATAGGTTACAATTTAGAACTGTTAAAAATAAATTTTCTTATAAAATTATTCAGTCTTAACTGTATCTCTGGCTAAAGAGAGGATCATGAGAAGTCCAAAATGTTTCTATACATTTATCATTTTAGGAATTATTATTGAGAAAATACTAAAACCAACTAAGGTCTAATCCTAGAATACATGACTCATAGTTTTCTGAAATAAATGTTTTCTGAATATTAATTAATTTGGATATTTAGCTATAAGTTTTACTTAAATAAGTGTTTTCGCTATTAAAAATCTATGTGATAAATGAATTTTAATGATTGTGGCATTACTTTATGCTGAATTCTCTCTGATATGAACAATGAATTCAGCATAATATTCAAATTCCTTAGAATAAAGTTTTCAAAATTAAAACTTTGTTTTGAAAAACAAATCATTAAATAGTCTAGAAAGGAAAATATAGTATTTTAACAATTTCCTTCATTAATGCGATGGAATCTTACAGTTTTCACAACTGACTTTGATCCACCAGCTCAGCAAGCTTTCCATGTAACAGTCTGGTGGCCATATCTTAAACTTATGTATAGATCCACTAAGCTAAGTCAGAACATGAAAGCCAATGTCCTACAGCTAATTCTAAATTTCTCTGAAGAACTAGACTTATTCCACTGTCTTTTCCTTACAGTCTAATCTGTAGAACTCTTGATAAAATACTGGTCAATGTCTAAAGTAAAAGATGGATGAACTCTCGTTTCTCATTGGTTTCTATTTTGTATGGTCTATTTCCTTAAGCTCTAGACTCTAAACTTCCCTTTACTTTTTTTTCTGAACCCCTTTCCTTGTTTCCATGTTTGTCTGCCCTAAGGTGCAGTGCATCATAACAACACTTTTAACCTTATTTGCTTTTCTGAATGCTTTGTGATGCAGTGTCTTATCATAGCAAAGACATTTTTTGTACATTCTTACAGATAACTATAATAAGTTGGATGATTTCTTACATGCAGTCTATTATAAATCCTGTCTAATGTAAATCAGTAAAATCTGAAAATACTGAATTTTTAGCAGTATTAGTTAACTCATTACCAAAAGCATTTGAGGAAATATGTCATTCCAAATTTTCTACAAAATTAACCTATTTTGTACATTATGAATTATAATTTATACAGTAAAATACATACATTGCATATATTATATTTTGTTTTAATAAACATGTGAAGTTTAATAAAAATGTAAGAAGTTAGTTTTATATAGTTAATTATTCAATACTAGATTCAAGATATTTTAGCCTTGGTTTAAATCACATACTTAAAGCTGCTTAGGAAAAGGGCAAATCATCAATTAGCACAGGGCTACACAGCTTGTAAAATAATTTTTAAAAGCTTCTGGGAGCTCCAACCTCCATAAAGAAAACCAATTCAATGTTAATGAAGCCATTTCTAAGAAAGGCCTAGGGACTGTAACAGAAAAAAGAATGATGGGGGAAGGGAGGTGTATGACTTGCCAAATTTGTAACTTAATTACTCTCAAAGCCTACTGATCTCTCCTTGGAACAAAAATATTTCGGATTGTAGAGAGAACTCATGGAAGGACAGCTTTCAGCAATCTTTTTACCCTCATTAGAAAACAAAAAAAACCCCAAAAAACAAAAAACAAAAAAAACAAAAAAACAAAAAAAGACAACCAAGTACAAAATCTAATAAGAATTTGCTTAACATGCTCAATGGTTAGACTTTTTTAATTTAATCAAAAACATTCTCTATAATAGTGTTCGCTACATAATTGTGGTGGGAATCTAAGTCAGGCACTCGTGCTTCAAGAAACTTTCTACAGCTTTAAGTAAACATGCAAATAATTCAGAAGTCCACTGTGGCTTTAAGTCTATAAGGGCAATAAATAAAATGAAAGACATCGAGTGATTTGTTGGCTTAGTGTGGTGTTTTGAATATGCTTGGTCCAGGGAGTTGCACTGGGTTTGTTGTCTGCAGATTGGATGGATGCCTACGTGGGATGGTCTCTGGTTGTCCTTTCCTTCATTCTCTATTCCATTTGTTTGTCCTTATCTTTCCTTTGGACAGAAACATTTCTAGTTTAACAATTTTGAGATGGGTGGGTGACTCCATCCCTCAACTGAGGACTGTGCCTATCTATTGGATGTGGTCTCTAGAGGATCTATCGCGCCTCTGTTGGGTATTTTGGTTAACATCACCCCACTTCCATGGTGTCTGGGACTTTCTAATGGCTACACCCAGTTCCCCTTCCCCCACTGCTACATATCTCTATTCAATTTCCTGATCCTCTGTACTTCTCACCTGTCCCTTCCAATACCTGATCCTGTAACCCCAACTTTCCCGCCTCCTTCTATTTTCCTCCCCATTTTCACCCTTCCTCTAACTCCCATGATTATTTTGTTCCCCTTTCTATGTAGGATTTTGCTAACAAGGAACCTGGTATGGCAATTATCTGAGAGATTCTACCAGCACCTGACTAATACAGATGCAGATATCCACAGCCAACCATTCGACTGAGCCTGGGAACACCAATGAAAGAGTTAGGAGAAGGACTGAAGGAGCTGATGGGGATTGCCTCCCCATTGGAAGAACAATACCAACTATCAGGACCACCCAGAGCTCCCAGATACTAAACCACCAGCCAAAGAGTATACACTGAGGGATCCATGGCTCCAGATACATATGTAGCAGAGGATGGCCTTATATGATATTAGTAAGAGCAGAGGCCCTTGGTCCTGTAGAGGCTTGATGCCGCAATGAAGTGGGAGTGGGTGAGTAGGCGAAGGAGCACCCTCAGAGAAGCAAACAGGAGAGGGGCTAGGATGGGTGGTTTGTGGAGGGGTAACTGGGAAGGGAGATAGCATTTGAAATGTATAAAATAAAATTAAATAAAAAAGTTGTTCAATCTTTGTCACGACAATGGTTTACTATTTGTTTTTCTTGTAGTAGAATGTGTCTCCCAAAGATGAAAAATAAAACAGTGTTAGACTTTTGATCAAATCACCTTCTTTCAACAAGAATATCTGCATGCATTTTATGTATTAGGAGTTCAGCTATTTTATTTAAAGATAAAATTTTGAAGTTCATAGATGCTTAAAACTTAGCCATAATATATTAAAATAGGATGGGTATTGGCTCACTATTTTGTTATTTTAATGTATTATGTAAATTATTAATATTAATTTAATCTTAATGATGATTTAAATACCGAGAGTTTCCTTTACCCGATTCAATACTTAACATGCAGAAAAGGTAGACTGCTTGGCCAAAGGGACATCTGATAAACTAAGACATATTTTAGAGATAAACAGTTAATTTATATGAAATATGTTTGACATATAAATATAGTACACCTGTTGTCTTTTTAAGTTAGGGTGGCTGTAATAGTGTAGTGGAAGAATTAACTACTACAGATCTGAAGACTGTCAAGCTCAGACTTAAGGTCTTTGATATGCAGTGCTTAGAGTGGGAAACTTTCTGATTTGCAGGTGTCTGTCTCCTCATTTTATCAGCCTATAAGAGGAATATGTAAATGAAACTTAAGCAACTACATCGTTTTCATTCATGAGGACTCTTCTCTATAAATAATTACTCTCAAAGACTCTACTTCCAAATACTACAACATTGGAAATTAAGCATTTAGCACATGCATTCAAGAGGCATACATGTCTTCCATAGTACTTGCTGTGTATTTTTTCTATATTCTGCTTTGTTCTGTTTTGATGTGTCTGATCCTGGAAAAACAATCTGGAAATATATTTATCCTAATTTTGTGTTGTAACTTTCCCCTAATTTTACTTACTAGCTTTCCAAGTATATTTTGAAATTGCTTTTAAATTTTTAATTTCAGTCATAACTACTATGACTGAATACACGAACAATCCACAAACTACAGAAACTCAAGAAGGAAGACCAAAATGTGAACATTTCATTCCTTCTTAAAAGGGGGAACAAAATACCCACAGAAAGAATTGCAGAGACTAACTATGGAGCAGAGACTGAAGGAAGGACAAGCCAGCCTGATATAGCTGTCTCCTGAGAGGCTCTGATAATACCTAACACAGATGTAGAGGCTCACAGCCATCCATTGAACTGAGTACAGGGTCCACAGTGAAGGAGTTAGAGAAAGGACCAAAGGAGCTGAGGGGTTTGCAGCCCCTTAGGACAAACATCAATACGAACTAACTAGTACCCTCAGAGCTCCCAGGGACTCAACCACCAACCAAGGAGTACACATGGTCGGACTGATTGCTCTGTATAGTAGAGGATTGCAAAGCTGGCCATCAATGGAAGGAGAGGCCCTTGGCCCTGTGAAGGTTCTGTGCCCCAGTGTAGGGGAATGCCAGGGCCAATAAGTGGGAGAGTGTGGAATGGCAAGCAAGGGGAGGGAGGAAGCAACAGGGGTTTGTTCTTGTTGTTTTGGGTTTTTTTTTTTTTTTTTTTTGGAGGGGAAACTGGGAAAGGGGAAATCATATGACATGCAAATAAAAAAAATCTAATAAAAAAAGAAAAAATGACGCTATAATTATTAGCTTGAAAACTTTAGAATTCTATATTGCTTTTTCTCTCATTGTCAAGTTATATCCTTTTGTGCACTTATCTTTTCTTTTATTTATTATTATTTTTTAATCCTTTTTTACAGTCCAGACTTCATCCCCCTCCCTGTCTGTTCCTCTACCACTCCCCATCACATAACTCCTATCCCCACTCCTGTCTCTAAAAGGATGTCCCCAATCCCATCCCACTAGGCCTCCCTTCTCCCCGGGGCCTCAAGTTCCTCTAGGGTTAGGTGCATCTTCTCTCACTGAGGCCAGACCAGGCAATCCTCTGCTGTATATGTGCCAGGGGCCTCATATCAGCTAGTGGATGCTGCCTGGTTGGTAGCTCAGTGTCTGAGAGATCTCTGAGGTCCAGGTCAGTTGAGACTGCTGGTCTTCTCATTGAGCCGCCCTCATTCCCAACTTCTTCCAGCTTTTCCTCATTAAGGGACGCCAGTCCACAAATTTTGAGGCTTAAATCACAAAAATAATTCCCAAAGAGAACCAAATGGCATGTATCTGATTAAAAAAAAAACTTTATTGGTTATTATAGTTTAAGCTTCTGCACAAAGATTTCTCTGACTTACTGTATTTCCATTGGTTAGCAAATATATTAAAAAGAATCAAAAACAAGAAAACTATTCATACTACATAAATGTGTCCTGTGAAATCAAGAAGCTGATTTCTATGTACAGAATAAATAAGATACTTATGTACTTAGCCCTGCAATTGATGTGTAAGTGCTCTGATAGAACTTTGAAGAAAGATTATAGGTAATATTACTCTCAATGTATTTCTCAATATTATGCTTTACAAAGTACAGACTGAAGATCACCATGCCAGAGCAACACAATTTGCTCCCAAACATTTAATGTTACATCCTGGGTGATACAAATTCAAACATTTAGATTTAAGGATTATATCTCTTTCAGAATGCTGTTAAACTCTAGCCAAGTCTTGAAGTGTAGCTAATCCAAAGTCTATAGAGGACAAAAGGATAGGAGAATCCATGTGAATATTTCACCTAAATCGCCCCATTGAATGAAGACGAGCTAATATGGAGCACTGCCAAACAGGAAAGTACAAGTGGCCAGGATTAATTTACTTGTATGATTTGATCAAGAGGTCAGTTCATGTCTTCAAGTTCCATAACTGATTACACACAGCTATAAATTATTTCACAAGAAGACTTTGTAAACTTTCAAAATTAAGGGAGAGTGATAAACGTGTAAGAGGTTTAAACAAAAATGTACAGGGTTTCAATTTTAGATGTAGGAAAATCTTATGAATTTACTACACTTGAAGTAGTATAAATATGAGGTTATGTGTTATGTGAAAATAATTGTGATACAAAATATAGTGCAAAAACATATACTAAAATCTTAGAGGATATATTGTTATGTGAGTATTCTTTGTTGACTTATATTATTGTTTATATGATATAAACAATATTTATATTACAACTGTCATAAATTAATATGATAGCTGAACTGAGCTAGACAAATAAGACAAGTTGGTTTTAAGTAAGCATAATTATATTTGAGAAGACAATTATAATACTATAATGAGGAGAAATCAGACCACAAAACCTACAATTAACTCAAAATTAACAGAAAAATTCTTCATTTTGTCATTATTGTTTCTAAGGGCAAAGGTAAGCTGAACTGATGAAAAACTGTCCTGGATGTGTCCAGAAATCATAATTCTTCTACCTTTATAAGAATTATTTATTTGTATAACCAAATATTCAGCAAATCAGTTTTTAGAAATAAAAATTTTCAGATTGGTATTTATTTAAAATCATAGTAATCCAAATTGCAAAGCTATGTGGTAAATAAGAGTTTAAGTGGAGTCTAGTTACTTTTTTTGGAGTAAGTACTAGCCACTTGTAAGCATTTTTGTGAAGTCCATATAAGATACATTAAAAAAAATGTATAATTTTAATTAACTACTACTAGAAGAAACTCATGGCACTAAGAATGAGGGATATATCATAAGCATGTGAGCACATGCATACATACATGCATGTACATGAGCATACACACACACACACACACACACACCATTTGTGAAACAAGAAACAGTAAATATTAGTGATCTAATATGTTTAAAAGAAGTCTTCAAATACATGATTTTTATTTACCCATTAATGATATATAAAAATAATATGATGAGGTGTCATGTTTATCATTTATATTTTTGTTCGGCCATTAGTTCACATTACTAAGGTTCACATCTTTGTTCTATCACATCCAGACAAAAGAATTTGCATCAGTTTAATTGAACATAGAGAATATAATTAAATGAAACAACTTAGTGAAAATGCTTTTAAACACTTGGTTTAAGAATGTCATATAACTTGCTAAGTAATTAATTCTGTAAGTCATTTAATCAGTGAGGTTTTAAGTGAAAAATACAACCTGTTTTTAGGGAAACATATGAGATGTGATATTAAATTCATTTTTCTCAAAATGTCACTTTTAAAAAGAGTTAGATATAAACTACCTTAACTTTTAAAATGTGCTTTATAACAACAAAGTAAATTAGAAGAAGATTGACACCTTTTTCTCTACAAAAGTTAACTGTATCCATGACTGTTCCATGCTTCCTCATAGATTCAGATAAAGGAAACAATTACTTTCTGCAAATTAATAACATCTCTTACTACTGTCTTCATATAATTAAGTGTATTATTACAGTTGTGAAAGATCTTATTTAAGAGATTTTCAAAAAATAATGTTTAAAAGAAAAACACAAATATGTGTGTCAAATGTATTAAGAAAATATAGTAGAAAAATATTCCAGCATGAGGCACTATAGTTGGGACACAGTTATGTTGTATACATATCCACATACAGAGGCACATTCACACTCATAAACATGCATACCACACATACAGCAGTTCTGAAACAATGTATAGGTAAACATCAAAAAATCTAGATTGTTTTTAAAATTCAGTCTTCGAATTGTTGCTTTAAGTTTATTAATAACATTGTTCAAAATAAGTTAGGGCTAACCATCTGGTTGCCATTGAAGTATAGTTTATAAATTGTACTGGTACAAAACTCAAGTCCTATTATGTAAGTAGCCAACTCCTTAAATACGTGTCTACATAAATGTCCATGGCCTTATTGAGAGAAGATGCACCTAGTCCTCTAGAGACTTGAGGCCCCAAGGAGTGGGGAGGTTTGGTGGGGTGGGCAAGGAGACATCCTTTTAGAGACTGGAGAAGAGGAGTGGGACGAGGAATGGCCACAGGGTGGACTTTGAGGGGATAATGGCTAGACTTTAAAAAAAAAAGATTAAATGATGATGATGATGATGATGATGATGATGATGATGATGATGATAACAACAACAACAACAATAATAATAATAAAAATAATAATGATAATAATAATAATAAACAAATTATATAACATTGGAAATAATGGGCTCCTGAATTACAGGAGCTTATTTAAGTTGTTACTTGGAAATTTAACAGTATCTCCTGCTGTCTGGAATATAAGACCAATTTTTAAAGCTCATAGTCAATAAAAAAGTTAAAATATTCTTTAAAATCAAGTGATAGAAGAAAGGTCATCTTTCACTAGCTAAAAGGAATGAAACAGAGGATGAAAAAAGCAAAAGATACCATTATAATTATCATTATTTGATATAATAAGTATTACTATTCAAATAAAGAAGAGTACGAAGTAGATTATTTGTTGAAAACTATCAGATTTGGATCATAGAAAGTATATTTTCCACAAAAGACATTTTAATGAAAGCACTCTTACTTAAAATCCAAACATAGACAACTATAAAGTGATGTGACAAATATTTTCTTTTAATAATGATTAAGACCACTCTGAGTATCTAGTCAGGCTTAATAGACTGAAAAAACCAATAAAATAATCATAGGAACTTACTGCATTTTTAATAAAATATAAAATTAACAGATCAAACTTGACTCTTGGTATACTTATTAACTGATGTCAAAGATCGAAAGTTCATTTTTAAGACTTTAAAAATAAATAATGTGAAATAATTGTAAATTAATATATGTCAATTAATTCAGTGAAATAATTAACAATTTTAATAGAAAGACATTTGATGCAGTAATATATGGTTTTGTTAACTATCATAATTATATATGCTCACACATAAGGAAGATACTGCCTAATAAGAGCAGTTGTAACAATTATTAATTTTCATTCTTTCTAATTTTGTGTAATTTTAAAGACATTAAAATAATATATTCTTTACCTTAGAAAAACTCATTTAGAAAATGACATGACTAAAAAACTTATAGGAATAAAAACTGATTGTCAGAGTTAGGCATCCTGAGTTGTAGGAGATCCAGTAAAGTAGACAGCACCACTCTCACTACTATTAGTCACTCTTTACTGAAAAACAAAACAAACTTTTCAGGGCTTTCAAACTAATTGACAGGAAGTGTTTCAATTATGAAGTACAATTGGATATCAAATATGAATTATCCATGTTCTCTTCTTCTTCACGTGTAAAGCCTGAAGTTTTACGTCAAAGAGAATTTTCAGTTAGGATGGATCTGTTGACATTGTGCCTGAGAACTCTGGGATACATGCCATGAACACCTTGTATAATTGAGAAGTATATTTATTGTTGTTTTATATAATATACCTTGGTAGTATTTGTGGACCCAAAACAAGTTTAGACACTAAGAAAATCTAAAATTGGTAGCAGCAGAGATAGATGAGTCTTTAAATGGGTTTATGTGACAGCATGAGAGCTTGAGATTCATAACAATGGCATATAGCTAAAGAACATAGCTACGCACAGATGTCTGGGCTTGCTGCCCACTTCGCCTAGTCTACTTGTCATGTCAGTAAGAGATGCTGTCTTAAAAAATAAAGTTAGGTGGGGTTTTTTATATATATTAGATATTAGCCCCCTATCAGATGTAGCGTTGGTAAAGATCTTTTCCCAACCTGTTGGTTGCCATTTTGTCCTATTGACAGTGTCCTTTATAATTTTAGGACATTCCATTTGTTGATTCTTGATCATAGACAATAAGCCATTGGTGTTCTGTTCAGGAAAATTTACCTTGTGCCCATGTGTTTGAGGCTTTTACCTACTTTCTCTTCTATTAGATTCAGTGTATCTGGTTTTATGTGGAGGCCTTTGATCTACCTGGATTCAAGAAAACCAAAAAACCTTATAAAAAATGGAGAACAGAACTAAACAAAGAATTCTCAACTGAGGAAATGTGAATGGCCAAAAAGCACCTAAAGAAATGTTCAACATCCTTATTCATCAGGGGAATACAAATCAAAACAATCATGAGATTCTACCTCACAACAGTCAGAATGTCTGAGATGAAAAACACAGGTTACAGAAGATGTTGTCAAGGATGTGGAGAAAGGGAAACACTTATCCATTGCTGGTGGGATTGCAAGCAGTACGACCACTCTGGAAATCAGTCTGGCTATTCCTCAAAAAATTGGACATAGTACTACCTGAGGATCCAGCTATACCATTCCTGGTCATATACCCAGAAGATGTTCCAACATGTAAAAAGGACACACGCTCCACTATTGTTCATAGAAGCTATATTTATAATAGCCAGAAGGTGGAAATAACCCAGATGCCCCTCAGCTGAGGAATGGACACAGAAAATGTGGTACATTTATACAATGGAATACTACTCAGCTATTAAAAATAATGAATTCATGAAATTTGCAAGTCAATGGATAGAACTTGAAAATATAATCCTGCATGAGGTAACTAAGTCACAAAAGGACACACACAGTATCACTCACTGATAAGTAGATATTAACCCCAAAGTTCAGAATACTCAAGCTTCAATTCACAGACCATATGAAACCCAAGAAGAAGGAAGACCAAAGTGTGATTGCTTCAGTCCTTAGAAGGGAAAACAAAATACTCATAAGAGGAAATATGGAGACAGACTGTGGAGCAGAATGTAGGAAAGGCCATCCAGAGACTGACCCACCTGGGGATCTATCTTATATACAGTCATCAAACCCAGACTCTATTGTGAGTGCCAGGAAGTGCTTGCTCACTAGAGCCTCATATAGTTGTCTTCTGAGAAGCTCTTCCAGAGCCTGACAAATACAGACGTGGATACTTGCAGACAATCATTGGACTGAAAGTGGCATTCCTGATGGAGGAATTGGAGAAGGGAATGAAAGAGCTGAGGGGTTTGCAGCTCCATAGGGGGAGCAACAATGTCAACCAGTAAGAGCTCCTCAGAGCTCCTGGGGACTGGCACACCAACCAAAGAGTATACATGGAAGGACACATGGTGCTGGCCACATATGTGTCAGAGAATGGCCTTGTTGGACATCAGTGGGAGGAGAAGCCCTTGAGCCTGAGGGGGTTCAATGTCCCAGTGTAGGGGAAGTCCAGGGTGGGAAGACAGAAGTTTGTGGATGGGAGGGGAGGTACCCTTACAGAGGCAGGTAGAAGAAGGATGGGATAGGAGTTTCCAAAGGGGAGACCTGGAATGGGGAAAACATCTGAAATGTAAATAAAGAAAATATCCAATAAAAAAATAACTATAGAGAAAAAAATAAAAGTAGTATAGTGCCTGAAGGGGAATGAAAGGAAATGTGTCCAGTTGTCTCCATACACTTGTACACAAATACAGTGTCAAATGTTCACACATAGCTCTACACACATGAGAAAAGTGAATAAGTAAGAATGAAAAAGTATCACTAACAATATGACCTGGATTAGTAATTCAATTTTAAAAAGTTTTTTTAAATGTAAATTATGCTAAAACTATTACTTATACAATGCTATTATGAGTTTCAAATTACCTATTTCATTTAGCCTGGTTTATATGTTATTGATATTCTATTATTTTTTTAGTATATTATTTTTCAATTGGCTGATAGCCTTTTATATTTGATATACACATGTAATATGAAGGATAGAGTTTGGATTAAATAACTGAAAAAATATTCATTAAAAAATATATAACACTAAAAAATTAAACGAGCTAAAGAATTACTAAATGAAGCTAAATAGTAAACTTGAGAATAACACATTACTCAGAATCCTGATTATTCTGGATTTAGTGACCTATTTTTATATTTCATATGGAGTTAATATAAGCCAAGAACAGGGCATGTTTTAACAAGACAGGGTCATGGACACAGTCCAAATTGTCAAAAATTGGATAAAATAAAGATATAGCTTAAGTACTATTAGCCAATGAACTTGGCTGAGCCAAATTCTTTCTAGGGAACCATGAATTGAAACCAAATTGATAAAGTACAAGAGTAGTTTCTAAAAGTCAAGACTAGCATCATAAATTAAAATAGACCTACAGTTATAGAGACTACTCTATTCAGAAGACATTCTACTTGAGAATCTCTCTTATTCCAAATGCCTGATATTTGTTCTCTACATGACCTTCATGCCTTGTCATGTCATCAAGGACAATCTGCTTTACTACAGCTACCAAGCTAATTATGGACTTTCTTAAAAACATATTCCAAATTGACACAGAAACTGGAGTATCAGACTTGGTAGGTAAAAATATACATATTTGTTGTTGTATCAAAGAATTCAATCAATCTTTCTTATGGGGAGTCTTATAGCTAATATCAAATAAACAAATAACATAACAAATGATAAGTATAAGGAAATACGTATATGAAGAGTGAGCAAAAGAAGGTTAATAAACCTATTTATATAGAGAGATGTCATTGTTTCAGTTTGAAAACAAGTTGTGCAGATAGACATTATTTTTTACAATTTGAACTATCAGCATTATTTAAATATTAGAAATATCAAGGCTAATAAAAACTCTATATAAGTAAAATTTGGAGAAAGAAAGCAAAAATTAGATTGGAAAACATGTTCATATTTTTGCTCACACAACTAACAACAGTTGTTTCACTGATAAACAACCTTCTTCACTCTGCTATTAGAGTATAACACTGCAGTAAGTAACATATAACAATGAAAGTTCAGAGAGACAAATGTAATGTCAATTTCAGAAGAACATTTGAACTGTTTAAATTATAAACTGTTTTTCTCTGAGAAAAGTCTGAGATAAGGGAATACAATCCAGTCATGAAAAGCAATTTGAAAGAGAGAACTAAACAGATAAACAAATAAACAATGCTAAAATAATGACCAAAATCACCTCGGGAGGAAAGGGTTTATCCAGTTTATATTTCTAGGTCTTTGTCCAATGGAAACCTCAAGCAACAACAAATGGAGGAAGTGGAGACGAATTTCTGCATACTTACCTCTTCTTTCATTCTTATTCATTTAGATAGCTTTCTTTCAGCCCCAAACCAGGTATCACCTGGAATGATACCTCCCAATGTGGGTTGCACCCCCCTTTATTAGTCATCATTGAATGAAGACAATATCATCACAGAATAGCAAACAGGCCAGTCCGATCTAGGTAAGTTTTAATTGAGGTTTCCTTCATGGTGACTCTAGAGTCTATCAAATTAACAGTAAAAATAAATCAGGACAGAAGGAAAAAATAGAACAATAAATCTATTATGGTTGAAGAAATCATCTACATACTTACAGAATGAAAACTAGAAAGACAAACTAAAGAATATTGGGCACTAAGTTTATCACACAACAGTGAGATTTAATAAATCATAATACAGGTGACACTAACATTTTTATCGAAAAAGAAATTAGACTTCAAAGTCATAAAAATGAAATCAGCTTTGGGCTACTAGTCTTTCAATTAATGGCTTTAGGAGATAGATTCCAACTAAAAAAAGACTAAACTTTTTGTGGTTAGTGATATTGAATATAGGTGAAATTAATTATTGAAATTCTATGTGAGTTTCAGTCCCACCCTCTCGTTTGTGTATGTGTGTATGTGTGTGTGCGCGTGTGTGCGAATGTTTATGTTTAAATGTTAAGTCTCACGAATTTAACATTGCACCATTCTGCAATTCCTTTATTAGGATATTGTTTTATGCTATATATATTTTTGATACAGGAAATAAAGAAGAAAAACAAAAGAACACGAATCATTTTGTATCCATCCTTCGGGAATTCTATGCCTAGAGAATAACCTATCTTGATGCCAATATTAAATAATGGAGGGCAGGTCATTCTAGAAAAGAGATAGCTGTAATGAGAGTCCATTAGTGAAAGGAAAATCTAGGCAAATTCATGAGCCTCACAAAATCACATTAGTAGATATATTATATTGAAAAGTCTTTTAAAAAGGCATCCATACTAGAAAGTATAAGTAGAACTAGTATACTGTATTAATGATGACCATTTAGATATATATTTCAGGAAATTATTCATTTCTCATATGTAAGTCAAGTCAGTTTGAGTAATGTTTTGTACATAAAAAAACAAGATAATCATTATTTAAATTTCGCCTAACAAAATATAGATGACAAGTAATAGAAGAAAAATAAGTAGGTATAAAAGAAGGGAGGTAAAGTATAATTGTTATAATTCAAGGTATAATTGCTATAATATATAAAGAGTAAACTTTGATATATATATATATATATATATATATATATATATATATATATATACATTTTAAAGTTAACCAGTGAAGAACAAATTCACACAACAAAAAGAAGACAAGCAAGTTCTAGTCTAAACAACTAATTGATTACATATTAATAGAAAAACCAAGTGTTTAAAGTGAGTGTATACTGTGTTGTGATATAAATACTGTTCTATTGTTCTGAGCTGAATTGCTGTACTTAGTGATGACATTGCTGTATACTTCTAAGGCCAAGTAAAAGGGCATTCCTAGGATGTTGAGAAGGAAATGAAGGTTATGCCATTATGAATTTGTAAGCAGTATTTACATCTAGTCGTGTAGGTAATGGAGGCTGCTAAATGAACTTCAATATTTGACTTTACTCCACATAACAAGGAACTATCCACTGTCGACATTAAGAGTTTGACTAGACCAAATAAAAGAATTACTGGGGGAAATCACCATCCCTGACTTCAAGCTTTACTACAAGGTGATAGTGATAAAAACTGCATGGTATTGGTACAGAGACAGAAATATTGATCAAGGGAATAGAATTGAAGACCCAGAAATAAAACACTATGGACACTTAATCTTTGACAAGGAAGCCAAACATACAATGGAAAAAAAGAAACATCTTCAACAAATGATGCTGTTCTGTCAATATGTAGAAAAATGAACATAGATCCATTTTTGTTACCTTGCACAAAGCTCAAGTCCAAGTGGATCAAGGACCTTACCATAAAACCAGATTCAATGAATCTAATAGAAGAGAAAATGGGGAAGAGCCTTGAACTCACTGGCACAGGGGAAAATTTTCTAAACAGAACTCTAATGGTGCCTGCTCTAAGATCAAGAATTGATAAATGGGATGACATGAAACTGGAAAGCTTCTGTAGGGCAAAAGACATAGTCAATAAGACAAATTGCCAACCTACAGACTGGGAAAAAAACTTCACTAACCCCACATCTGATAAAGGGCCAATATCCAATATATACACCTCAAGAAGCTAACCACCAAAAAACCCAAACAAAAAACCCAAACAACCCAATCAAAAAATGGGGTACAGATCTAACCTAGAATTCACAACAGAGGAATCTTGAATGGCTGAGAAACTCCGAAAGAAATGTTCAAAGTTATTAGTGATCAGAGAAATGAAAATCAATTCAACCTTGAGATTCCACCTTACATCAATCAGAATGGCTAAGCTCAAAACTTCAGATAACAACACATGTTGGAGAAAGATGTGGAGAAAGAGCAACACTCCTCCATTTCTGGTGTTATTGCAAACTGGTACAACCACTCTGAAAATCAATCTGGAGCGTTCTTGGAAAATTGGAAAAAGAACTATCTGAAGACCCAGCAATACTAATCTTGGGAATATACCCAAAAGATGCGCCACTATTCCTCAGGAGCACATGTTCCACTATGTTTGTAGCAGCCTTGTTTGTGATAACCAGAAACTGGAAGGACCCCAGATGTCCCACAACAGAAGAATGGATACAGAAATTGTGGTTCATTTATACAAATGAATATTACTCAGCTATTAAGAATAATGATACTCTGATATTTTAGACAAACGGATGGAACTAGAAAATATCATTCTGAGTGAGATCACTCAGACCCAAAAGGACATCCATGGTATGTACTCACTAAAAAGTAGATATTAGCCAAAAAAATAAAAATAAAAAAATAAAGTACAGAATACTCAAGATACAGTCCACAGAACTCAAAAATGTCAACAAGCTGAAGGGCCCTAGTGAGGATGTCTCAGTCCCATTTAGGTGGGAGAAGAAAGTAACCACAAGGCAGGAGAGAGGGAGGGACCTGGCAGAGAGAAGAGGGTTAACTAACCTGGTATTGGGTGAGTGAAAAGAACTTAAGCCCCGAGAGCCAGCAGAAAGAATGGAAACAAGCAAACAGGGATGTAGGAAGTGGAGGGACCCTCCAGAATGCCTTAGAGACCTGGAAGGTGAGACTCTGAGGACCCAAAGGTAGGAACATTAGATGAAATGCCAAACAGTAGGGAGAGAGAACCTATAGAGCCCACCTCCAGCAGGAAAACATAGTCAAAAAAAAACACATCCAAACAGGTGAAGGAAGTGGACAAAGTATCAAGTGAGGGGTGGGATTGCCATTCCAAAGTCAAAAGTCTGAGGCATAATTATTCCCATCTAAAAGAACTGCATGGATGGAAATGAAAAGGACCCTGAGGAAAAGAAGGTCCACTGACAGGCCCAAAGTGGGATTCAGCCTAATAAAAGGTTCCCAGCCCACTATTACTGAGGCTATGGAGAGCTCACAAAAATGAACTATCATGACTGCTCTCTGAAAGACCCAACAAGCATCTGAAAGAGTTAGATGCAGATATTTACACCTAACCCATGGACAAAAGCTGCTGACCCCTCTGGTTGAAAAATCTGGAAGAAGTTGAGGAGAAGGGTGACCCTGTAAAAGGACCAGCAGTCTCAATTAACCAGGACACCTGAAGTCTTTCAAACACTGGATCATCAACCAGGCAGCATATACCAGCATATGTGAGGCCCCCAACATATATACAGCAAAGTACTGCTGGGTCTGGGTTCAGTCAGAGAAGATGCATCTAATCATCCAGGCCCCAGGGAGTTTATAATTCTAGTTGGGTGGGTTGTGAATGGAGGGTGGTGGGGACATCCTCGTGGAGACAGAGTAGTGGGGAGGAGGTATGGGATATGGAGCAGTCAGAGGGTGGACCAAAGTTGGGTATAAAATCTAGAGTAGAAAAAAATTTAAAAAAAAAAAAAGAGAAAAACTCATACTGTGCCAAAGTAATCATTAACAGTATTCTTTACTTATTATTTAATAGAGGAGTCATGAACAATGAAAAAAGACAAAGAACAAGATACATACAGGTGACAGTTGAAGCCTATGATCAAATATTCTAGAGAGAATTTCTTGTGGATCGTATGGATGCATCACCTGTCAGTTTAAAAGTCTATGGGAAATTTGTTCCTGTTACTGAACCTGCGCCACAACACCCAGAGCTGATCCTGTGCCATAGTGCTCCATACCCAAATACTGCCAGGAGAGAGCTTGTCTCCAAGGAGTGCTGACATACCTGTGAGCACAGTTAAGAATACCACTTCTGTTCAAATTCCTGGCCCAAGAGGGACTCAACCAGAGACATCAGGAAACAGGAACCAAGGAACAGCTGGAGACAGGATCCTTCTGATTTTTATATGCACCCGAGAGTTAAGCCTGTGCCACAGCTCTCCATGCCCAAATTCCTCCAGGAGGGAAGTTGTCTCCCAGGAGTACTGACAAAGGCTTACAGGAGGGACAAACCACAGTCAGAGACAGCAAGACCAGCTAGCACCATAGATAACCAGATGGCTAGAGACAAGGACAAAAAGAGAAACAACAGAAACCAAGGCTACTTGTCATCATCAGAATCCAGTTCTTCTACCACATTGAGTCCTGGATACCCCAACACAAGAGAAAAGCAGAAGTCTGATTTGAAATGACATCTCAAGATGCTTACAGAGGACTTTAAGAAGGACATAAGTAACTCCTTTAAAGAAATACAGGAGAACACAGGTAAATAGGTAAAAGCCCTTAAAGAGGAAACACGAAACTCCCTTAAAGAACTACAGCAAAACACAACTAAACAGATCAAGCAAGTGGACAAAACCATCCAGGATTTAAATATGGAAATATAAATAATAAAGAAATCACAAAGGGAGACAACCCTGGAGTGAGAAAGCCATGGAAAGAGATCAGGAATCATAGATGCAAGCATCACCAACAGAATACAATAGATAGCAGAGAGAATCTCAGGTGCAGAAGATACCATAGAAAACATTGACACAACAGTCAAAGAAAATGCAAAATGCAAAAATCCCCTAACCCAAAACATCCAGGAAATCCAGGGCACAATGAGAAGACCAAACCTAAGTATAATAGGTATAGAAGAGTGTGAAGACTCCCAATTTAAAGGGCCAGTAAATATTTTCAACAAAATTATAAGAGAAAATTTCCCTAACCTAAAAAAAGAGATGTCCATGAACATACAAGAAGCCTACAGAGATCCAAATAGTTTGGTCCAGAAAAGAAATTCCTCCCATCACGTAATAGTTAAAACACCAAATACACAAAACAATGAAAGAATATTAAAAGCAATAAGGGGGAAAAATTCAAGTAACACATAAATATAGACCTATCAGTATTCCTCCAGACTTCTCACTAGAGACTATGAAACCTAGAAGATTCTGGGTAGATGTCATACAGACCTTAAGAGAAAAAAATTGCAGCCCAGGCTAATAAACCAAGCAAAACTCTCAAATATCATAGATGGAGAAATCAAGATATTCCATGACACAACCAAATTTATACAATATCTTTCCACAAATCCAGCACTACAAAGGGTAATAAGTGAAAAACTCCAACACAAGGAGGGAAACTACACCATAGAAAAAGCAAAAAGTAATTTTCTTTCAACAAACCCAAAAGAAGATAGCCACACAAACATAAAAATAACATAAAAATAACATAAAAAAGCAATCATTATTCCTTAATATCTCTTAACATCAATGGACTCAATTCCCCAATAAAAAGACATAGACTAAAAGACTGCATATGTAAACAGGACCCAACATTTTGCTGCATACAGGAAACACATCTCAATGACAAAGACAGACACTACCTCAGAGAAAAGAGTTGAAAAGCAATTTTCCAAGCAAATGGTCCCAAGAAACAAGCTGGTGTAGCCATTCTAATATTGAATAAAATCAATACTCAACCAAAAGTTATCAAAAAGGATAAGGAAGGACATTTCATACTCATCAAAGGAAAAAAAATCTACCAAGAAGAACTCTCAATACTGAACATCTATGGTCTAAATCCAAGGGCAACCACATTCGCAAAAGAAACTTTACTAAAGCTCAAAGTACATATTGCACCTCACACAATAGTAGTGGGAGACTTTAATACTCCACTCTCATCAATGGACAGATCATGGAAACACAAAGTGATCCAATAAAGGTAAACAGATATTGATTATTTGGAAATCATTTTTATTTGATGATATATAAAATACCTTATGACAACTATGTTTTTAAGTTTGATGAAAAATATATAATTTGAATAATCATTAACACACATCTATTCCTTACTACTTTACTCAAGAAACTATAGTAGACAGGATGCATAATAGTATCTAGGTCTAGGTCACATTCTCACTTTGAATGGCTTTTAATGTTTTAGGGGGGATATTACACTGATGTGATAATATATGCATAAATTGTATTTAATATTTATCTCATTTGACCTAGGCATGAAAAGTGATGAGACACTGCAGTCTATAGGAAAAATATATACCTCTACTCAAGTGTAGGATTTTTATACAATCTCATTGTACAAAATATGAGGGACTATCTTAGTTTTTAACAATACTTGGTTAAATTAGCAATATATTCATAAAGGAAGGAAAAGAATTAGACATAAAGAATCTCAAATGGCTGAGTAGTTTTACAATAGTGTCAATCTGATGGACATGTCTATATTCTGTGTTTCTCCTATAGCAGACAGTTTTGCTTCATGTTAAACATTGCATGTATTGTTATATCTGCCAAGGACACTCACTGCCTGTGAGGAGGGAGAGAAAATGGATCTTCAACAAACAGTGATGGCACATTACAAATGGGAGTATTTTGAGAATTCTGTCAATCACACTCAATCTGAGGATTTTGAGCAACAATTCTCTCTGACACTCCAAAAATCCAATTAGATTAGATGTCTATTGAAAGGTATTTCTTGATAAAGATTACATTTTGTAAAATGACAAGTTTCTTTTGGAATGATTTTTTTGTTATCTCTCATCAAGTCAAAATTTCTTCAACCTACATTAATTCCAGTATTAGCAACCATCAATAACTTTATTGATTATTCTGTGGTTCCCACACCCTGCTGTGTTTCCAGTATACTACTAAATTGTACTGTAATTAACTTCTGCACATTATCTTTACATTTAAAAATCTCTTTCCTTAAAAATACTTAACCAATTAGAAACATAAGTATTTAAGGTTTTTTCTCTGTATAATACTTTTGCACAATGCTAAATTTAATTTACCCCAATGATCATCTTTCATAAAGTTTCATACATTTTATATTATCAATCATAATATATTTTATTCATTTATTTTTTCTCTTTCTCCATTTTCTGAAGTTCTTTAGTTAAATTTACCTATCTTACAGATTTGTACTTCTAAATATGAGCCTACTAGTATTTAATACTACTAGTATTTAATAAATACTACCGCTACTAGTATTTACTATAGGCTATTATTTTTATGAGTAAATATATTTACTATTTTTAAAAATAAAAGGAAGGAGGTAAGTAGGAGACATCTCCAGGAAGAGAAGGAGACCTGAGATAGGAAGGGGTGGGGGATGTCTGTAGCTGTGAACCAGAACATTGGCAATATGGAGCTTAGGAAAGCTGCCTGCTACGGCTAGGGAGGAACCCCGATGGAGTGGATAAGGACACAAACCTACCCAGAAAACTTTTGACCCAAAACTTATCCTGACTATAAGAAATGAAGGGGTTGACAGTGAAGCAGAGCCTGAGAAAATGGCCAACCAATAACCTGCCCAACTTGAGACCTATCCCATGGACAACCATCAATCCCTGACACTATTAGTGATACTCTGTTATGCTTCAGACAGGAGTCTTACATGCCTCTGAGAGGTTCCACCCACTCAGAGGGACGCAGACAGACACAGATACCCACAAGCCAAACAGTGACTGTAGCTTGGGACTCTTGTGGAAGAATAGGAGGAAGTATTTCAGCCCCTATGGGGAAAGAATTCCACAGGAAAATGAAGAAAATCAAATAACCTGGACTCTTAGGGATCTCAGAGTGAATGAACAACCAAAGAATATACAGGGGATGCACCTAGGCTTACCCACACATATATAGCAGATGTGGAGCTTGGTCCTCATGTGGGTTATGAACAAATGGAATTGTGGTTATTCCAAAACCTGTTGCCTATATGTAGGATATGCTCTTTTAGCTGGACTGCCTTGTCTAGCCTCATGGGGTAAAAATGGTACCTAGCCTCACAGAGATTTGAAGTGCCAGGGTTGGGGGAGGATACCCAGGGACACCCCCAACCTTATCTTAGGGATGCCTCATCACTACCTGCCTACCAGCCAATTTCCATTCAGTCTCCTGGCTTTCTCCAGTTTTCCATACCTGTTCCCTGTGCTATCTGTCCCATCCAGTTCTCAGTCTACATCTTATTTTGGTGACTATTTTATTTCCCTTTCTGAGTGAGATTCAAGCATTCATCCTTAGACCCTCCTTTTTATTTAGCTGAGTTGTGCCTGTGGATTGTAGCATTGGAATCCTGTACATTCTAGCTAATATCCACTTATATGTGAGTACATACCATGCATGTTTTGGGAGTCTGGGTTACCTCACACAGGATGATATTTTTTGATAACATTCATTTGCATCAAATTTCATTATGTTCTTGTTTTCAAAAGCTGAGTAGTATTCCATTATGTAAATGAACCACATTTTTTCTATCCATTCTTCATTTGAGAGACATCTAGATTGTTTCCAGTTTCTGGCTGTTACAAATAAAGCTGCTGTGGACATAGAGGAGCAAGTGTCCTTATGTTAAGGTAGAACATCTTTTGAGTATATACCCAGTAGTAATGAGGCTCAGTCTTAATGTAGAATTATTCCCAGTTTACTGAGAAACTGTCAGATTGGTTTCCAGAGTGGTTGAACAAGTTTGTACTCCTAAGAGCAATGTAGTAGTGTTGCCCTTGCTCCTTTTTTATTTTTACTAGATGTTTTCTTTATTCTCACTGCAAATATCATCTCCTCTGTTACAGCCCCTATCTCATCATCCCTCTCCCTACTCACTAACCCACCTGCTCCCACTTCCCTGTCCTGGTATTCCCCTAAACTGGGGCATTAAGACTTCATGAGACATAGGGCCTCTTCTCTCACTGATTTCCCACAAAACCATCCTCTGCTACACATGTGCTGGATCCATGGATCCCTTCATGTGTACTCTTTTGTTGGTGGTTTAGACCCTGGGAGCTCTGAGGGTACTGGCTGGTTCATATTGTTGTTCCTTCTATGGGACTGCAAACCCCTTCAGCTTTTTGGGTTCTTTCTCTGGCTCCTCCATTGGGGACTTTGTGTTCAGTCCAATGGATGGCTGTGGGCATCCACTTCTGTGTTAGTCAGGCACTGGCAGAGCGTTTCAGGAGTCAGCTATATAAGACTCCTGTCACTTGTTGGCATCCACAATAGTGTCTGGGTTGTAACTGTACATGGGATGTATCCCTAGGTGAGACAGTAACTGGATTCCTTTCCTTCAGTTTCTGCCCCAAACTTTGTCTCTGTATTTCCTACCATGGGTATTTTGATCCCCCTTGGACCAACGTATCCACACTGTCGGCTTTCTTCTTGAGCTTTACGTGGTCTGTGAATTGTATCTTGGGTATTCTGAACTTCTGGGCTAATAGCCACTTATCAGTGAGTGCATGCCATGTGTGTTCTTTTGTGATTGGCTTACCTCACTCAGGATGATATTTTCTAGTTCCATCCATTTACCTAAGAACTTCATGAATTCATCTTATTTATTTATTTATTTATTTATTTATTTATTTTTGAGACAGGGTTTCTCTGTGTAGCCCTGCCTGTCCTGGAACTCATTCTGTAGACCAGCCTGGCCTCAAATTCAGAGATCTCTCTGCTCCGCCTCCCAAGTGCTGGGAATAAAGGCATGCACCACCACTGCCCGGCTGAATTCATCATTTTTAATAGCTGAGTAGTACTCCATTGTGTAAATGTATCACATTTTTTGTATCTATTCCTCTGTTAAAGGACATCTGGGTTCTTTCCAGCTTCTAGCTACTATAAATAAGGCTGCTATAAACATAGTGTAACATATGTCCATATTACATGTTGGAACATCTTCTCCATATATGCCCAGAAGTGGTATAGTTGAGTCCTCAGGTGGTACTTCATCCAGTTTTCTGAGGAACCACCAAACTGAATTCCAGAGGGGTTGTACCAGATTGCAATCCCACCAGCAATGAAGGAGTGTTCTTCTTTCTCCACATCCTCTCCAATATCTGCTGTCACCTGAGTTTTTGATCTTAGACATTCTGAGAGATGTAAGGTGGAATCTCAGGGTTGTTTTGATTTGCATTTCCTTGATAATTAAGGATGTTGAACATTTCTTTAGGTTCTTTTCAGCCATTCAGTGTTCCTCAATTCAGAATTCTTTGTTTAGCTCAGTACCCTATTTTTTAATAGGATTGTTTGATTCTCTGGAGTCTAACTTCTTGAGTTCTTTGTATATATTGGATATTAGCCCTCTATCAGATATAGGCTTGGTAAAGATCTTTTCCCAATCTGTTGGTTGCTGTTTTGTCCTATTGACAGTGTCCTTTGCCTTACAGAAGCTTTGCAATTTTATGGGGTCCCATTTGTTGATTCTTTATTTTTTGTTTTTTCGAGACAGGGTTTCTCTGTATAGCCCTGACTGTCTTGAACTCACTCTATAGACCAGGCTGGCCTCTAACTCAGAAAGCCGCCAGCCTCTGCTTCCCAAGTGCTGGGATTAAAGCCGTGTGCCACCACCACTTGGCATCATTTGTGGATTCTTGATCTTACAGCACAAGCTGTTGGTGTTTTGTTCAGGAAATTTTCCCCTGTGTCTATGTGCTCTTCCCCACTTTCTTATCTATTAGCTTCAGTGTATCTGGTCTTACATGGAGGTCCTTGATCCATTTGAACTTGAGCTTTGTATAAGTTCAGCAAAGTGGCTAGACACAAAATTAGCTCAATCAAAGCAGTGGCCTTCCTCTATTCAAGGGATAAAGAGACTGAGAAAGAAATTAGGGAAACAGCACTTTTCACAATAGTCACAAGTAATATAAAATAACTTGGTGTACTTAACTAAGCAAGTGAAAGATCTGTGTGAGAAGAACTTCAAGTCTCTGAAGAAAGAAATAGATGAAGATCTTAGAAGATGGAAAGATCTCCCATGCTCATGGATTGGTAGGATAAATATAGTAAAAATGAACATCTTGTCGAAAACAATCTATTGATTCAATGCAATCTCTTCAAATTTCTCATCAATTCTTCATAGAGTTAAAAAGAGCAAATTCCAAATTTATCTGGAATAACTAAAAGCCCAGGATAGCAAAAACTATTCTCAACAATAAAGGAATTTCCAGTGGTCTCACCATCCCTAACCTCAAGCTGCACTACAGAGCAATTGTGATAAAAACTCCATGGTATTGGTACAGTGAAAGGCAAGTGAGTCGATGGAATAGAATCAATGGAATAGAATTGAAGACCCATAAATAAATCCACATACCTATGGTCACTTGAACTTTGTCAAAGGAGCTAAAATCATCCAGTGGATAAAAAATAGCATTTTCAAAACATGGTGCTGGTTCAACTGGTGGTTAGCATGTAGAAGAAAGCAAATTGATCCATTCTTACCTCTGCTGCCCTTGCTCCTTATCCTCAACAGCATGGGCTGTTGTTTGAGGTTTATGATTTTATCCATTCTGATGGTTGTAAAATTAAATCTCAGAGTAATTTTGATTTTCATTTCCCTGATTACAAATAAGCCAAAATCATACAATGTAAAACAAAGTGTCATCAATAAATAGTGTTTGTCTAGCTGGATTTTTGCATGTAGAAGAATGCACATAGATCCATATTTATCACCCAGCACAAAACTCAAGTCCAGGTAGATCAAACATCTAAACCTTAATCTGGATACATCTAATCTAATAAAAGGAAAGATGGGAATAGCTTTGAAAGCATTGGTACAGAAGATAACTTCATGAACATAGCATTAATTGCTCAGGCACAAATCAACAATTCATAAATTGGATCTGCTGAAAATGAAAGCTTCTATAAGGCAAAAGCAAAAGACTGTCAATAGCACAAAATGTCTTTCTACAGAATAGGGAAAGAGCTTCACAACTGGACAGAGGGCTTCTTTGTCAAAAATCAAGTGTCCATAGGTGTGTGGGGTTATTTCTGGATCTTTTATTCAATTCACGTTATTAACCATTCTGTTTCTGTATCAATAGTATCCAGTCTTTGTTATTATTGGTCTGTAGTATGCCTTGAATTCAGGGATGGTGAAACCTTCAGAAGCTCTTGTATAGAATCGTTTCAGCCATTCTGTTTTTTGATTGATTTGTTTTTCTATATGAGAGTAAGAGTTGATCTTTCAAGGTCTGTAAGGAATTGAGTTAAATTTTTGAGAAGTGCATTGAATCTGTAGATTACTTTTGGCAACATGGTCATTTTCACTATGTTAGTCCTACTGATCCATGAGCATGAAAGATCTTTCTATCTTCTGACATCTTCCTCAGTTTCTTTCTTCAGAGACTTAATGTTGTGGTCATAAAGGTTTTCCACTTGCTTCATAAGAGTTTTCTCTGTTTAGTTTCTGTTTTGATGACCTATCCATTGGTGAGAGTGGGCTGTTGAAGTTTCCCATTATTGATGGGCAGAGTTCGATATGTGAGTTAAGCTTTAGTAATGTTTATTTTAGGAATTTGGGTACTCTTGCACTTGGGGCATGTATGTTCAGAATTGAGGCATTAATTTGGTGGATTTGATGTTGTTGTTTGCTTGTATGAAGTGTCCTTCTTCATCTCTTTTGATTACTTTAGGTTGAACATCTATTTTATTAGATATTAGAAGGTTTACTCCAGCTTGTTTACTTGTTTCTTAGTTCTGCTTGCTTGGTAAACCTTTTTCCAGCTGATTTCTTTGAGTTACTCTCTATCTTTGTCGCTGAGGTATTTCTTGTATGCAGCAGAGTAATGGATCCTGTTTTCACATCCATTCTGTTAATCTATGTCTTTTTATTGGGGTGTTGAGTCTATTGACATTGAAACTTGTTAAGGACTGATAATTGCTATTTCCTGTTATTGTGATGTTGGTAGTGATAGTGTGTATGTGTTTGTGTGTGTATATGTGTGTGTTTCTTTCCTTTTGTTTTGCTGGTGTGAATTTATTCAGTTCCTTTGTTTTTCTGGGTGTTGTTATTCTGTGTTGGAGTTTTTTGTCTGCATGCTTTACCACTTAAATAAGAAATAAATAGTATAATATCATGTCTTAGCAAGGGTTTCTATTCCTGCACAAAACATCATGACCAAGAAGCAAGTTCAGGAGAAAAGTGTTTACTAAGCTTGCACTTCCAAATTGCTGTTTATCACCAAAGGAAATTAGGACTAGAACTCAAGCATGTTAGGATACAGGAGCTGATGGAGAGGAAATAGAGGAATGTTCCTTACTTGTTTACTTCCCCTGCTTGCTCAGCTTGTTTTCTTATAGAACCCAAGACTACCAGCCCAGGGATGGCACCATCCAGAATGGGCCCTCCCACCTTGATCTATAATTGAGAAAATACCCCACAGCTGGATCTCATGGAGGCACTTCCCCAACTGAAGCTTCTTTCTCTGTGATAACTCCAGCTTGTGTCAAGTTGACACACAAAACCAGCCAGTTCACATCACGACCATAAATCCAGATATTTACAAATTTTCATTGCCTTTAAACAATTGCTACAAAAATCACAACTCAACATTTACATAAAGAAAATAATATGAAGAAATTGTTTTAAGTTTCGAAAATACATGACATAAAAATATATTAATTTGTTTTATATTATATTATATATATATATATATATATATATATATATATATATATATATATACATTGCCTATTTGTAAATTAAAAGGTTTTATGCTTGGTATTCTTCAATGTTATACCCCCTCAGGGAATACTTAGATCAAAGAAATCTTTCTATATAGGGAAAGAAATTAGGCTCAGACAATATAATTAATTACTCTTATAAATATGTTTAAGTATAGCAATATGGTAAAAGGTATTTATGACCTTGAAGAGATAAAACATGTAGACTTGATCCTGTTTTCTCTTTGACCAGGGAATGAAATGAAAAACCATTCAGCTCTTTTAAAATGGAATAAGAGAGCTACGTATTCCTACATAGCATTTAGAATTGGATACAGTGATGGTCACTCAATAAATGACACTGTTTTCCATGTAACTGATTTAAATTCAAGAGTGTCTTAGGAACTCTATTAATTTATATATCAGTTGAGTAATTCTATTAACTTAAAAAGCAAGTAAAATATTCTTATTAGGCCCTTATGATTGGGTTTATTAGATATTTTGATTTTTCACACTTCTCATGAATAAAAATTTCATCTAGTTCATTATTTTTATGAGCATATTTGGAAATGCTTAAAGTAGTGGCCAATTTGAATTACTCAATTTCAAATGAAATATCATACAAATGAGTGTATTAGAAGTACTCTGGCATCTTTTTAATATTTATTTAAAAACGATATGATATATGCTTTTTGATCGTTCTTAAAAAACTCACTATTTTAAAAAGACAATATCAAAAACAATTGGAAAGTGATTCTTTATGTTGCATTTGATATAACTAATATTTCAGAATCTCTAACAGTGTGACCCACATAGTTGAAATATATTAAATATAGAGATATATTTCTATATATCTCTATATTAAATATATTAAATGTTAAAGATATATTTCTCTTTACATCTCCAGCTATCATAGTTTTACTTTTATGAAAATCATACTCCCAGTCAGAGTACTTTCAGTAATTTCTCTGATGTCTTTCTAAATCAAGAACTTCTGAAACTTTCAGACTAAACTATCCTGTGTAATTATTTCAATTTCTTAATTTCAACTTTTTAAATAATTGGTCAGTTGAGCAGAGGTTGTGCATGCCTTTAATCCCGGTGCTTGGGAGGCAGAGGCAGGTGGATTTCTGTGTTCCGGGCCAGCCTGGTCTATAAAGTGAGTTCCAGGACAGCCAGGGCTACACAGAGAAACCCTGTCTCAAAAAACCAAAATAAATAAATAAAATATAAATAAATAAATAATTGGCCTATCAGAATGCACTATCTCTTCTAAGGAGGAAGTCTCAATTTGCAGCTCACTCACGAGTCTATTATCGATGGATGATTATTCCTCTCTTCTATCACTAAACTTACAGTATTCCAGTCTGAATGCCATGTCTTCTTACAGATAAATGAATAATATCTATTCTATTTTTCTGTAGAACAGCTAAAATGTCACACAAAACTTCTGTTTAAAGACAAAATATTTCCTGGCAGTGATGTATTTCTGACTACTTTCTTCCATTTTCTAGTGTTCATTACTGGATCTTGAACACATAATTTCACAAGTGTCACAAGCATGCCAAATGTTTGTGTTTCTTTTGTGTTTCTGCACCTTAGGATTGAGTACCAGCTTTGTAAATGTAAAGCTGCAACTAATAAACAGCCCTTTGATTTCAATTTAAAAGTTAAAGCTACAGAACGAATCACTGTTTAGGGAAAAGAAGAGTCTACTTCAGGATATAGTAAGTGATAGCAACTAGGTTTAGTTAGACTTATATTTGGTCTTTGAATGAATTTTTCTCATTCTGCAACATCAATGTATTACAGATACCATGTAGTAAGCAAGGGTTATGAAGTGAGGATATAAGACAAGATATAAGGTTACTGCATTTTGTGGTTCCTGTAGCACAGTTGATGTTAGATCACAATGAAATTTTAATAATTAATATTCATTTTGTCAGCAAAAATAATACCTATGAAAACTAGATACTGTTGATAATGTAGAGCAATAAGCAATTATATATTTCTGTAGAAACAGAGATAAATGAAAACTACTTAGTAAAATTAGGAAATATTACATTTATATGTATACAAACAGTATATTATAATTAAAAACACATAAGAAAGTAACAAAAAATTATTTTACATGCTGTAATGGCTATTTAATACTTGACTATCTCTAGAATTAATTACAACTCAAGCAGCTGGGTACACCTGTGAAGGATTTTCCTTTTTAATGAAATTTCAAGGAAAGACCCACTTTTAATCCAGATCTTTTGTCATGGGAGGGTTCATCTTTAATCTGGGTCTTCTGAGGTTGGAAGATCTACCTTTAATCCAGGTCATACCCTACGTAAAGAACATGGAAGAAGGAAGGTTAGTCTTTGGCCTCATTTTCCTGGATCTCATGACAACTCCATTCCTTCATTGGCATTAGAATGCAGTTCTTTGTTATTCTAGTGCATAATGAATACCAGCTGAAACATCCAGCCTAGGGGATTGTAAATCTACTGGAACTGTGCACTTTTCAATCACAGACAACCATTGGTATACTAGCTGTACCATAGCCTGGACATAGTTCTAATAAATTCCCTTTCTATGTATACATGTAAATACATTATATGCGATATTTTCCTCTAGAGAACCCCAAAACATATTTGCAGAAAAATAGTGTTAAAAGGAGCAATTGTCAAAATACAAATGGCAACAATCTTATTAGGAAAAATATTAAAGTGTTATAGTTTATACTCAGATTGCTAAGGTTGTGTGTCCATACTTCCTGACCTAACAAACTGCAGAATACAGAAATGTGAAATGTTTCTAAGTCCACCATAACTAAAATTTGATTGAAAATCAAGTGTTTAAAGGGCTCTGAGATTCAGCTGGCAACACTTAGGCATTTTCACAGTGTGACCTCAGTTCAGCATTGGTCCTGAATATGTAATTCCAGGCACTTTTCACTGCTGACAGTGTGCAGAAAGCTATTGAACATGGTCAGAAACAGCCTACCGACTGGAGACTGCTGCTGATCATCAATTGTAGAAATTTTGCTGTGCTTACAAGTTTTTGCTATTATGGAAATAAAACTGTTTAATTATAGGAAACAAATACGTATATTTTCTTCTGATTGTATTCCATATGGAACTATCATTATTTGGATTGTGTTGTGCTAGCAAGTTTGATTTTTAAAATTTCTGTTAGAGTTAGGAATTGAATTTCCTGAAAGCAAGCAAACAAATCGGTGAAACAAAACAACAAAACCAAAATATACTAACTGAATTTTTACTCAGGATTAGGACATAATTTCCAACAAATGGTTTTATACATGCATTTGTTACTTTGCATTATATTTCTGTGATAATTAGAGTTTTAACATTAACTATAATGAGAATAAATAGTTATAAAAACCGTTGATAATTTTTTGTCCCATGAAATCAGATAATGATACACAATCTCATAAAAATTCCATGATACTTTGTATCAGAAATGCTCTCCTAGATACATATGTATATTGAAATAATTGGTCTCTAGTTTGAGAAAGATTAGAAACTGTGGACTTGTTGGAGAAGGTATGTCAATGGCTTTATACCTTAGGGTTTCAAAACATCAAGGCAGTCCCTGTTAGATAGCTCTGTATTTTTCACTCTGCTCTGCACTGTGCTCAAGAAAGAATATGAGATTTTGCTACAGCTACAACACCATGATTATCCGCCTATTGCCATGTTCCCTACCATGAGGGACATGGATTTATCTCCTGAAACTATAAGCCCCAAGAAACTTTCTTCTATGAGTTTCCTTAGTTGTGGTATGTCTTCACAGCAATTGAAGAAAGTAAATTAGACATGTACTACAATCTTCTCAAATAGCACCACTAGGTTGCAGACCAAGTATTTAAACTCACAAACTTATTAAATAAATTTCACACTCAAACCACAACAGTGTCAGATTATTTCTGCTTTCCTTCTTAAAATAATGCTGATTGCACTATTAGGGTTGATTATGAGTCCCACAGTATTGTTTTGATATAATTATACTACAGGAATCTCCAGAATTGTTCAACTATTTGGTGTAATTACCCTAAGAATTGTGAAATATAGATAACTTGGGTGTACCTTTGGCACACATTGACCAAAAGGGATAAAGGGTTTGTGTCATGAATTAGTTAGACACTCCCCACTGATACCCTAACTGAGACACCTTTTGATACAGTTTTAAACCAGTTTATGGTTAGTAAAAGAGGGATCTATATCTCCTGACACATTTTCAAAACACAAAATGATTAGTTCAAAATATTAATAGCAGGTAAACTTTTACTCAAGATTAGCTTATTAAATGAAATTAAGTGTGAATACATTAAAATAAGTAATAGAGACATGAGTCAAAATGGAATTGTCATAAATCTTGAAAAATAAATCACTATCTAAGAACAAGGTAAACCTAAGCAAAGAGACTAATCTCACAGAGCAAAAGAACCCTTAGCACATCTGAGGGAAGATTTTTATCAATTTGATATTTGACCAGCAATATGGATTGATCAAACTTCTGATGAATTCCTATCAAAATACTTCAAAATGGCTGCATATTGTTCAGTAAAAGAAATTTCAACAAGTAATAAACAGTAGAGGCCATATTATTTAACAAAAACAATGAATAAATACATGAGCCAAAAAAAATTAACCAGAAGAAAATTATACACTAAACTGAATATCATATATATATGCAAAAATATAATAATGAAACTTACTGCTTGCATTTATTAATATGTTTCTGAATGAAATTCATACATTTACAATAATAAAATTAAAGTAAATTTGATTATAGGTAAATCAATGTAAAATGTTAATGTAAAAAGCATCTACTAATTGGCAATAAGGTAAATGTTTTTCACAGTTCCAAAATTTTCACCAAGAAACAAAAGCTCCCAGTAATCTACAAGCAGTTGTGGAAACTAATGGTGGCAAACCTCTTCCAGTCAGTAAAGGATTAATCATATCCTTAAGATGGTCATCATAAGGGAAAGCAGACAGCAAAAGCATTCATGGAAAATGTTATTTTTACTACTTACAGCCTAACACTTTTATGACAGTGACCTTGTAGAGACGACTTAACTCCTCAAACCGAAGCTGCTCAGAATTCACTTGAAATGTAACTATACATGCATCCTCACAGATCTTGAGCTGGAACCTGAATCACAGCCATCACTATCAAGCTCCCACCTTCTGGGCTACTGTTCTGTGATGACAGTTTCCAATTTAAGCCTTCTACATCTGCATAGTAAATAATTTATACTTTAAGGTAAAATGTCTCAGTAGCAGAGTTACCTCTCGCCGGTTGGTTTAAAAATCATTCCATAAGAAACTGAATCAGAGAAAAGTCACAAACTGAGAAAAATATGAATCATATAAATAAGAGACATTCTTACTGAACAATTGCAGCATTTCATCCAAAGGAACATTTTTAGGACATTATGCAAAATTTTGCTATGAACATGAATAAGAGCATGGTACCAGTCAGGAGAACATTAAAAGCAGTGTCAATAAGTATAGTGTATGTAACAAATACATTAAACAACCAGCTATTTGACCATGATACAATTGTTACTAGAGTATAAAAACTATTTATTTGTATATACTATATTTATTAATTATTTTTCAGTTCTTCTTGTTTCTACATGTATGGATATGCCACACATACTTGTCCAGTCAGCAGAGTATAGAAAGGAGTGATCAGATCGCTAGAGCTGGAGTAATAATGTATTGTGAGCCCCCTGCCTACCCTGAAATTTGAGCAAGAGCAGCAAATTCTTTTAACTGCTGAGCCATTGCTCTAGCCCTATAATAAGATATTTTCAACAGGATTATAACAGTGCAGCATTGTGAAATGAAAGGATTATAATACAATGTTCATTATGGTAATTAATTGATTAAATCTTTAAATACATAGAGAGTAGATATTCCCAATGTTATTCTAAACTAGAAACACAGGATCAGAAATTAATTCATTATATTCCTATGTTTAAAGTCCCAGACTCTATCAAGCAAAGACTAGAGACATAAAATCTGAATGATAAAACATCTAGAGTAAATAGACACTCTACTTAAATATAGGTATATGTTTAAAGATACAGAGATGCTTTAAAAACTCTGAACTAAATTCCATGCCACTGTTTCACACAAAAGCATGTAATTATTAAATATTATTATAATATTTTAAAGCTATTTTGATTGCATTCTTTTAATATTTCAGTTAATTTACTTTTGTAGCATTTGAACAGTGAATGTTACCTAATGTCTTGATCACTGTTCAATTGCTGTGAAGAAAGACCATGTTCAAAACAGAAAGCATTTAATTAGGGGCTTGCTTTAATTGCTCTGATTTAATTCTCAGAGGCTTAATCTGTTATCATCATCAAAGAGAGCAGGATGCCAGGCAGGTGGGGGTTGATGATGGTGAAGCCAAGGGTTATATCCTGAACTACAAACAGAGAGACAGAGACTGGGCTAGCCATGGGCTTTTTTGAAACCTCACACTTCCTCCAAAAGGCCACATCTACTCTAACAAGCCACACGCATAGGAGCTGATGGAGCCATTCTTATTTACATCCATCAGCTTGTCACAATATAAAAAGACATATAAATGTATTCGGTACAATTTTAATGGTTTCAATTGACTTTTATTCTCATGTCTGTCCAAAGTCTCTTCTGGAGATCAAGATGATAACTTAATTGTAAACCCCTATAAATTCAAACCCAAAACATGGATTATATACTTCTAAAATACAGTGGCATGGGATGTACATTACCATCCAAAAAGGAGGAAAGGAAGCATAGTGAATGGAGGAAGGACATGATTGATCTTAGGTAGGGTGGACGAGAAATTCCACTGTAGATGACAGAGACAGAGACATCTGGGAGAGTCCCAGAGAGGACATGACACAGAACCTTCTAAGGTGAGGGGGAAATTGAAAGGAGAGTGGACAAAGAGGAGCCAGATGCAACAGTCAAGAGGGCAAAAGTTAAAAGAGGGTCAAGTGTAATCCAGGGTGGCATCGAAATCGTAATCCTTCTGCCTCTGCTCCCTTCAGCAAATCTTACCACTGGCTATTGTTAATGTTTATATACCTCTATGGAAAAAACATGTTTTTGTCATATGTACCACATGTGGCTTGCCCTTGTGATTCTACATTTTACTCATGTGATTCCTCTTAATCCTCAGAGTATAAACTGCCTGATGTTTTGAATAAAGCTTGCTGTTTTTTTTTTTTTTAAAAAAAAAAAAAAGAGGGGGGGGGGGGTCAAGAGAACAAAATTGTTGGATTATATTATGGCAGAGCCTCTGAGGGAAGGATAATGCCATCTTTTGGTTAGAGAGTTTGAGGTGGGGGTGGGAGGTGGATGTCATATATATCCTCTAAGAAGTAGGGACTAAGGATGCTGGGAGAACTCCATGCCTAGCTCCTCTTTACTTTCTTAAATAGGCATCTCAACCATTTGACTGAGGACTAGAGACTTAACAGTGAGGTCAGTAGTAGGTACTCCAGCCTACCTGCCACCTGAAGTTTTGAGGAACAAGGGCTATAACTGCTCCCTAGCCATGTGGCCTGTTGGAGTCATTATCTATGTGAGCCTGAGTGGTACCTCCCCTTTTAAAGAAAATGTAGATATCCATAATCAGATCCAGAATTCAGCCTTTGCCCACCTAACTCTTGGAAGGAGATTTCTCATGAAGCCATTGATCTTCTCAATAACTTGCTACAAGTGAAAATGAGAAAACACTACAGAATGGATAAAACCTTGAGTCATCCTTGGCTACAGAACTATCACACCTGGTTAGATTTATGAGAACCTGCTATATCTGAACAGGCAGACTGCAGAATGAGACAGTGAGTTGATGGGCCTGGTTTGAGCTTCTGAAACCTCAAAAACCACACCCCATGATACACTTCCTCCAGCAAGAATGTGCCTCCAATTATGCCACCTCCTATGTGCCTATGGAGTCCTTTTTCATTTAAACTATCATAATTACCCTGCCAAACATACAAAATAAAAAGAGTAAATGAGTTTTAGGATTTCATATGTGATGGAGTAGATGGATGGCATTATGATTTTCAAACGTATAACATAGATAAAGGATGAAGAGAATGTTATTGTGAAAAGATTAAGTTGATACAATAGTCATCAAAACAGAAGTGTGCAAGACAACAGAGATAGTAAAGTCAAGTACTTCTGAGCACCAGGGTAGTGTCTCTAGAATGAATCACATACTCTTTGTCTATGTTTAATTGTAAGAGAGGAAAATGTCAATGATTGCTCTCACGGATTTTTCAATTCTTGCCCTAAATTTAAAATTTTAATCAAATTTAAAGAAGCTATAAGATTTAATATATAATGCTTTTATTTCATTACTAACTTTATTAATTGATGCCATTCATTTTCAAAGGATCAGGATTAACCAAAAGTGAACATATTATTCAATAAAATTGTCTTTTAGCTTGGACATACATACAAGATGTTCAGAAGCTCTTCATGATGATTGATATTAAATATTGAAGAATTGCTTGTAGTGTATTAGTTAAGTTTTTATTGCTGTGATAAAACATCATGACAAAATCAACTTCGAAAAGAAAAGGGTTATTTTGATTAAACTTCCAAATAATAGTTCATCATTGAGAAAATAGGGACACAATCAAGCATAGTAGGAACCTAGAGGAAGGAACTAAAGTAGAAGCCATGGAGGAATGATGCTTATTGGCTTCTTAAACATTTTATACCATCAAGGGTAACCTACCTAAAAGAGACACCATGCACATTGAGCTAAACAATTACACTAAATATTAGTAAAATTCTACCCTACATGATTGCCCACTGGCCAATTTGGGCAAGGAAAATAGTCTATCTTGAAGTTTTATCCTCTCAAGTGATGTGGTCTTGTCTATATTCAACACAAAATTAGATAATTCATACAGCAAACATGAAATGTCTTAATGACAATTTGTCAATATTTAAAGAACAAATCAGAATATGTGAGTTTTCTTAATACTAACCATAGTTCACAAGACAGTGGCCTACCCTCCAAAGATCAATAATATATATTCCTCCATGAATGTAATTAAACATTATGACATCTTCCTAAATTGAAATGTAGCTGCTAAATAATAATAATAGATCTTCTAGACACAGCCCATAAAAAAATACTTTAAACAATATGTGGTGAAAGTGTCATGTATGCCCTTGTGTCTAATATGAAAGAATTAAATGTTTGGAAATTTTATTACAATTTTCATCTTAGACAAACTTTTGAGAGTTAAGAAAATAAATAATTTTTTCATTAATTACTTGTTTAGAAAATATTACCAACAATGGAAACCTTTTACAAACTAATCCTTTCTTTCTTTTTTTTTTTTACTTATAATTTTTTTATTAGATATTTTCTTTATTTACATGTAAATTTTCCCTTTCCCGGGTTCCCCTCCAAAAAACAAACAAACAAATAAAAACAACAAGAACAAACTCCTTTTGCCTCCCCCCTCCCCTTGCCTGCTACCCCATCCTCTCCCACTTATTGGCCCTGGCATTCCCCTACACTGGTGCACAGAACCTTCACAAGGCTGAGGTCCTTTCCTCCTATTGATGATCGAATTTGCAATCCTCTACTATACACATGCTGCCAGAACATTCAGTCCCACCCTGTATAGTCCTTGATTGGTGGTTGGGTCCCTAGGAGCTCTGAGGGTACTAGTTAGTAATTGTTGTTCATCCTAAGGGGCTACAAACCCTTCAGCTCCATAGAACCTTTCTCTAACTCCTTCATTGGGG